>ARYC01008365.1:0-29313 GCA_000711775.1 Oxytricha trifallax
CTTTTATTGACATGATCCAAGTAATGCCGCTCTTCTCACAAGGTTAGCGCTCATTTTAGTTTTCTGATATATTTTATTATAATAATGATAAAATCTACCTAGATAAACTAATATATTAGAGTATAAGACACTCTGATAGATTCTTTGCTGAGAGGTAAGAAAATTAACTAACCATAAAAGACTGTAAGTTGACATATTTTATGAGAATTTTAAACATTTTAGTAAATTAAAATACTCCTAATGAAGTTTTGTTTCTCTAGGAGGTCTCCAAATAAAGTTTGAACTTAATTTGGAGGTAAATTTATTAAACATTGTTAAATTTAATATGCTCCTAATTAAGTTTTAACCTTAAAATTTAACTCCTAATAAAGTTTGAACTTAATTTGGAGGACCTCCTAAAATAATTAAACATTATTAGGAGCAATTTAATGGAGAAAGTTTGATAAAAATGGAAATCAATCTGTGAAACTTGGAGCAAGTTTTTCAATGCTTCTCCGTATATCTTTTCAAGGTTGACCTCCAGTAGGTCCTCCCTATTTAGTAGTAAGACTTTAATAAATTTAGAATGGATATCCATAATTTTAAATTTCATTAACATTTCTAGAAAAGAGGAAGCAAGATGGAGTCTATGAATGATGCAATGAAGAGAATTTAATCTCAAGATTTAATAGGAAAATTTCGAAGTAAATAGGACCTCTATAGGTACTTGGTTTACCAATGTAAACTTTTAACTAATACTAATAGATTAACCATAGTTGGATTGTTCTTGCCGACTTAGGAGAGAACTAAATTCTCATTCTAAGAAGCCTTACTGAGTGAAGACAAAAAAGCTTTTAAGTCTAATGAAATTAGGATGATAGAGATACCTAACTACCCTGAAATATCAGTGACAAACCTATTTGACGATGCTATAAGTGATCCGGACGTAGCTCTCTACCTTCCATCAAAGCTACAGCTCTTTAATAAGTTACCAGAGAGAAACTTTTTCTTTGGTGTTCTTGCAACTCTGAAACCTGGTACTTAAATGAAGTAATTTAAGAAGCTCATAAGAAACGCTACAGCATCTCTCCTGAAGAAAAAGAGAAGCAAGGTATTAAAATAAGTGATTCCTGGCGGTAGGAACTTTAAAAAGCATCCTTTCATCTCAAGTAAGCTTATTCTTCTAACTTTATAGAAAAACCTGGTACTGCTATATACTTGATGAAAGAGCGCAGCAAATTAAACAGAGAGAGAAAGTCTCAAGTAAAACATGAATTGAGTAAGAGGCTCTTCAAAAATTTATAAAAGCCAGAAGAAATGAACATAGATGCAGAAGCTGGCACTAAGAGAAGAAACATAGGCCCAAGCAAGCCTTAAGAGGAAGAAAAGAAAGAGAAGCCAAATCCCTTTACGGGCAAATTTAATATGTGATCTTATTCAATCGCTTAAATCTAAAACTTATTTATATACACAAATCTCCCTTCTCTTACGCATACTTTAGCTTTATCATCGCTGACTCTCTTAGCAGCACTCTTAATAAAATCGACTGTATCTATCTAATCATGCATCAGATGGTAGAGCAGCAATTTCTTATAATGACCTTTCAATAACCCCCAATACAATTCAATTCCATTGAACTAAGGGATGTAAGGAACATTAAATACAGGTGTTATATTTAACCTTTCATATTCCTTCCTCGAGTCTTTAGTTTTATGAACTGACAAGTTATCAACGAATAGAATAATTTCTTAGTCAGCGTACTTATCTCTGAGTTATTGCAAGAATTTAATATATTATTCAGTCTTTATAGAACGAGGGTGAATAACATAAGTCTCGAGGCCATTATCTTCACTTATTCCACCAAGTATTGCATGAGTTTAAACCTTAACCTTTTAATCATATACTTAAGTGTTGCTGTACCTCTTATACCAAGACCTTGATATGAAGGTATTAAAGGTGAATACTGCCTCATCAGCATGTATAAACTTATATTATGCTCTTAAGACCTCTGCATTTAATCGAATATATAATTTAAATTAGTCTTATAAAATGGAACATTAAAGTCAATCACTCTCTTAATGCGATTGACTGTCTTGTAAGATATTCCATTCTTTTTATATATGTTCGCTATAGATTAAGCAGAGATGTGAACCTCAGGAAATTGGCGATGAAACATCACAGCCCTCTAAGCTAGAGAAAAATGAGCCCAGTATTTAAGAGTCTTATCATTAATAAGATATTCATATGATGCTGCTAAAATTTTAAGGGTCTCTAAGACTTAGAATTAAGATGATATCTCTTTAAATTCAATGCTAATAGACAGTGAGACCTCACAGTTGCAGGAGATTTATGGAGGAGCCTTGCTATAGACGTATAATTCAGAACAGGCTTGAGTTAATCACTAAATTCATCACATCCATATCGCAACTTAAACAATAAATCTATATACTCACTGTCATAAACTGACCCCAAACCTCGCATATACTCACTTAAAATTCTAATATTTAAACATTAAACCCCTACATAAACCCTATAAAACCCTAATAAAGTATGCACTAATAGTCTACTTTTATCAATCAAAAACTCAATCAAACTACTGAAAGGGTTTTGGGGTTTTGATTGAAGCTGCGGTTGTGCAAGTGACCTTGGGTTATGTTGTTGAAGTCTTTTTTTAAGCGCTTTACTTAGAGCATGTAATCTTTCTTATCAGCCTTCATAAGTGATTCCTCTTCCTTAGTTTCCTCAAATTCAGAGCGAGTGCGCTTTCTCTTTGATTTAGGCTTAAGGAGAGCAACAGCTCTCCCTTTATCCTCTATAAATTATATGAGTACATAGTTGAACTGACTTACGCGAAATGTGCAAGCAATGTGAAAAGGCCTCAGCAAATCAGGTCTTAACTGCACATTCAGATTTCTCTGCTCAGCTATTCTCTCTGCTCTCTTCTTGAGTGCAATATCAATTTTAGCTTAAAGTTGCTCGGGTATGACAGTATTGATAATATCACCCAGCCACTATCTATCAATCTTCTTCCAATCCCGTGGTGATGGCAGGAACTCAAGGCACTATGAATGCTCTTGAGCTAATAATAAAAGATCGGCGACAGTGAGACCTTCAAGCTGTGGGATGGCAGAGACAGTGACTTAGTCTCTACGGATATACTATCATGAGGTGGACGTATTACTTTAAATGTATTTCTTACATTCTTGGTCCCTTTCAATATGTCACTAAGGAAGTATGAGTTTGTTTACTTAATGCTTGGCATATGGGCTTTTCCATCTTGCGTCAAAAAAAGATAAAGATCGCGCTTGCTCGAGAGCTTGGACTAAAGGTCTAGGAAGTTCATCTACTATTGCATAATAAAACAATTATTAATAACATTCTGTGGAGGGTGCCAGGAATAAACTTCCTCAATTTTAATTCAGGAAGTCTAGCTTTAAAAAGATTATTGAGGCGGTTTTATACCCAAAGAATAATTTTAAAACTATTAGGAATACGCTTTGAGAAATCTCTCCTAATGCAGACGAAATCGAAACCACTAAATAAACGAAAACGTGGGCGTCCTCGTAAACACATATTCCCAATACATCCTCTCTCTAACAAGAAGTTGACGAACAGCAAATTGTGTCTTCAGAAGCTATTTCATAAAATCCTTGCGAGCCCAGAAGTTTTCATGCAAAGTCCAATCTCCAAAACCCCAAGCAACCCAAGGAGGTGGGCGTATTACGCAGCCAGTTGGTCTACATGCCAATAGAGAGTGAGGAGGAGGTATAAATTGAAGAATACTCCTCTCTGGAAATAGCAGAATAAGTCAGCAATTATTTGTAGGGGTACACGACTGTTGGAAAAGGCCCACTCTTTGAGATATTTGATCCCAGGTCTCAAGTCACTAGATTTCTCAAATCATGTGAAGATAGCGAAAGCCTTTTACCGAAAAGTGAAATTCTTAGACTAGCACACCTTGTATAATAGTGGGCATTTCCAGATGTAGGAAATTTTACTGATGACTTGCCCATCTATGATCACCAGAATGAACAAGAACACTCAGTTTAAAGTCAAGAAAATCTAAACTCAGAATCCTAAGTCGTGATAAACAATACTGCCACTCAATACTCTAATCTACAGCCTATGCATGGAAGAACTTTGTTGCGCCATTATAGGAATATTACTCATCAAACTGAATGGAGTAGGATCAATGAACTTGTTTAACATAACAACGAGTAGCAGATTGATGTGACTAGTATCTCTAGGCTGCTAGGTATTAGTCGATATCATGTTTAAAGGCTACTAAAGCTCGATAGCAAATAACCTGATTTACTTGTTCCCCAGAAGAGGGGCCGAAAACAACTTTATCTAAGTGAAGATGTCAAAGCCTGCATCTGCGAAACCATCGAAAATGACCAAGGCATAATTACTACCAGGAAAATAATGAACAAACTGAAGCAGTAGTTGGATGAGTAATTGTCTCAGTATCGCATAAGTTAATTCCTGAAGAAGGAGATGCACATGCGCTATCACAAAATCTCTCACCTCACACCCAACCATAATAATTTGAAATCCCTATTGTAACGCTAAATTGCTTCAGCATATTTTTTTCAAGCTTCCTGTTCAGCATTCACTATTTACAACATTGATGAGACCATCATTC
The DNA here is from genome assembly GCA_000711775.1 of Oxytricha trifallax. NCBI lineage: Eukaryota > Ciliophora > Spirotrichea > Sporadotrichida > Oxytrichidae > Oxytricha > Oxytricha trifallax. The sequence goes on from ARYC01008365.1 coordinate 4,625, forward strand.
AAAATACAGACTGCCGAAGCTATTCATGGATATCAGGAAAGAAGTAGAATGTAGAATCTTCATAACGACGAGTTAGCAAGTTATGTATAACAGCAGCTGCATCAAATATGGGCACATTCATGTTCAATGTTAGTGTAGGATATACTAACTCCCACACTTTTTTGGCTTTCATTATGGACATTGTAGAGCATTTAGATAACTAAGAATAAGATTGGCGATCTCACTCCCTATTGTTGATGACAACGCGTCCTACCACCGTAGCAGCTACACCAATTGCGTCCTGCAGAAGCTTAATGTCCCCATACTGTTCTTGGGCCCCTACCAGTACGACATGGCTCCAGTGGAAAAGGCATTCAGGTTCATTAAGTGCCGCGACCTCAACCCCATGCTCCTGCCTGTCTCTACAAAGTAAGTTTACCTCCCTAATAGACTATAGGAAGCAGCTGCGGCGCTATGCGCAGGCCCTGGCTGTGCAGCTATCAAAATTGGACATGCGGTGGCTCACCGGCGCGTTCGCACGCTCTTTGGTCGATGCCCTGAAGCATCTGAGCCTGCAGGCTGTCTGATACTGTAATTGATTCTGGTTTTGGCCACCCAATCTACGAAATCACGAATCACCCAGACTCTATTAAAAGTGCCAAAACCCCACCATTCTTATTTGAAGTTTATCTCAGCCTGGGAAGCAATTGTCTGTGTCGTAGATTAGAAGACGATGCGTCTTTTCAAGGGCTCTCGAATGACTATCTTTGCTGGTCACCATTTGCGTTTTTACCCTCAAATTCCTCTGCAACACTGATTTGGTAAGTTAGGCAAACTTTTAATACTAAAATATTTAATAGGCCAATTAAAGTTTAATTCCCAATATTTAAAATCTAATACGCCCTATTAAAATCATAATTTATTTTAAGAATTAAACTTTGATATTAGAAATGGAGTCAAGCTCAGATTAAAGCGGTCCACAACAACAGATCCAGCAGCAAGCACCACTTGGCAAGGGAGAGGCCTACAGAGTGAGAGACATCCTAGAAGTAAAGGTGATTAGGAACGCCATTCACGCCAAGGTCATGTATTAAAACGATCCTCGAGGAAAGGCAGTGTGGGTGGAGCACTCGAAGCTGATGTATCCATGTGTTCGAGCCAGAGTTGAGTCTTTTGTCAGTGAGAAGATGCCAGGTCTCCATGACCACCCCTACTGGAACATCTACGCGGGAGCGCGCTCTGATCGAGACAAAGACGAAGGAACCAGCTCAAGTGATAGCGAGGATTCTGACAGCAGTTCGCAAGATTCGCATAAGGTTAGTGTGAATGGAAACTCTCATGAGTTGGCAGGCCACCAGCAAGAGGAGGAATGCAAGGGACAGATGGAAGATGTCAGCATGAGTGAGGAAGAGTCAGAGCAGCCTAAGCAGAGCCAAATGCTTCAACAGTATGACCAAGAGACTAGAATGCTGCTCGATTTTCTCTAAAATTACTAAATCGACAACCTCATTGCTGATGAGTGGCAAGAAGCTGCATCTGCAGAACACTAAGATCCAGATGCTGAAGAAAATTATAGTGAATATGTTTTAGAGACTGGCAATGATTTCCGTGAAAAGCGTTACTTGGAAGTTCTAAGGGAGTTCCAATGCACCAAACTCTATGAGAATCAAGAACAGATGGATCCATCTAAATTATTTCCTAAAGCAAAATGGCACCCAGGAAGAACTGACTAAAATAAGTTTGCCTGTGTTGTGCATGCTATCAATATGTTTGTAGGTGGTCCATTGTTTGACAGTGTCGAGAAGTTCGTCGCCCTTTATCAATCTAAGGCTCATATGGTGCGAACTCGTTAACCTGAACATCTTGTGGAACATGGCATCTCTTTGAAGAATTTTCACCACATCCTTTATGATGTTAAGAAGGATATTTGGTACACTCCTAAAGTCATTCACTCTTTCACAAATCCAATGTTGGACAACTACAGAAAGAATCTACTATTTAAGTTTCCACAGTTCTTGCAGAGTCATCTCACAAAGGATAGATACCTTTTCCAAATGATAATCGAGATTCTTTCACCCGATAAATCTCGTGTTGTTAAGAGAGAGGATCATGCAGGTGCATTTATTAAGGATTCTGGGAAGTGGTTTGTTATGGACACTGCTGAGCGCGATGCATTTGAGTGCTCTAACAAAAATCGTCTTGTTCTTTCATGGTTGAAGGGAGTTGCCTATCTAAACATAATTGACATGGTTGAAGATAATCCACCTGCACAATTTAAGAAAGCATTTCTAAAGGAGTGGACTCTGATTATGGAGGGCAATTATGTTTATAAGAAAGGACGACCTGATATACCTCGCAAGAGTCCCAGAAATTTCTAAAGCAAACTTAGAAGAAAGTAAGGCAAAGGAACTGGGAGCACAAGATACAGGAAACCAGTCAGTGAGCCTAAATAGTCTAAAATCAGACAACCAAGATCAAAACAACTCGTTGGCTTGAGGAATGATGAACTTGTAAAAGAAGCAATTTCATCTGCTTTGAAGGAGAGTACACTGAATGCTAGAAATACCAAGATTGTGTTCAGTGATAAAACTCAAGAGCAAAAGAAGGAATCTGCTGAATAAAGGAGAGCTGAGCTCATGAAGGCCACCTATTGGCTGGCTTGAATTTGTCTGCAGGAATTTCGAATTCTTGAGATGGGAAAAGGATTTGACCTCTTATGAAAGCATAATTGAGAGATTTGAAGTTCATCCTGATGATCATGAAGATCTCCTGTTCACTTGGCATTAGACCAGGTCCCTGGCATCATCTTACAAGTTGAAGCACATTTCACAAGAAGGGAGGGAGCACCTCGTCGCAACCAATCTCAACGACTTCAATGCCCAACCCAGCCAGGCCCAGGTGGACCTCGTCAACGCCAAAATGTAGAAGCTTGAGAGGATGAGCCAGGACAAGGTGTACTCGGGGCTACAGGCAATCTACATCGCAAACCCCTGGGCACCCCGTGTCATCATCAATCACTTCTACGACGTGTGGGAAAAGGTGGAGACGGACCAGCTGAGAAGGTGGTACTGGGAAGAAATTGTGTACAAGAACGACATCAAGGCCAGCGTGGCAGGCAGCTCAACCATGACCAAGGAGGAGAAGAAGTACTACGACAAGATTTGCAAGATTGTTGAATGATGATTATATATTGAAACTAGCATTTGATTCATTGTTGATTAAATTTTAATTCGCAAAATTCGTTGAAATTTTACTCTTGGGGTTTTACATGACTTGAAGATAATCGCAGTAGGTTTTTTAAGATCTGTAATTTTGTCCTTAAGATTACAAAACTAAAATTTGTTTAATAAACGAATAAGATTTTGAGTTTATAGTTAAGATATAAATCTATAAAAAGCGAATAAATTAAAGGAATAAATGACACTTAATTAAATCAGGCTTGGATTTTCTCTGCCTTTGCAATTATTGAGTTTAAATTTTTTCCCCAAAAAAACTTTCACTTAATTTTATTAAGCCTATTTTATATATCTTTTGAGATAGTTTATTACTCAATTTAGCCTTTACTTAGATTTTATCTCTGCTAATTTGATGATTTTTTCATCAAATTATGAGCAGTTCAAGTTTTAACAAATTGCTAAAAAAAATTCCAAACTTACTTGAAATGAATGAATGAATATGTCTGCAAGTTCTAAAATGTAATACCATCGGTTTAATTACCTTGCTTCTCATTATTTCCTATTTTATTCTGTAAATTTCTTATATTTTTTTAAATAAATTGAATTGAATACAGAATGGTTCAAAGTTTCAAGAAATACCAAATAAGAATCTTCTTTGGCAAATTGTTAGAAAGTTTTTCTGTGCAAAATTAAGCTAAAATACTCGAACTTACATTTTATTTTATCCATATCTTCTTGCGTAGGTCCAATTTTTTATTATCTAAACATAAATAAATTATGCATATATAGTTTACTTTTATAAAATAAAAAATAATTAACATGCAAAGAGTTTTGGAGGTAATATATTGATAGTATAAAATTTTATTTTATTTTATATATTTCAATTAAATTATTCTCATAAGCAATAATAACGTGAAACAGATAAAAATTGATTAAGTTCCAATTTATGATGCACATGATTTACAAATAAAATTTTTATAAATTAATTATTTTATTTATTTATTAAATTAATTTTAATTTAATCCAATTGTAAAAGAAATTTCCTAAACTTGAAGTGTTAGATGTAGGAAGTATTTGTGTAATAGAGCAGAACTTTTTCATTTATATATGACATTAATATAATTATAAATTAAGAATTTAACAATTTTAGTGCATTAAAAACCCCAAAACCCCTTAATGAGGTTTATAAGTGCTTTGATTTGTAGGCAATTTGTAAGGGGTTGGCTTATTAATAGGTTTTAATGTGAAATTTATAGTAAATGTATTTAATTTATTCACTCAAAATGCAATTTTGGATCATGTGGGAGAGAGAAAAAGTTTATCCTGCTTAACCACAACTCTATCTGCTCTAATTATATGTCTGATCTTGAGTTTGGTTTTATATTATTGATTCTGCCATTTGTTTTATTGATTGAGAGACTCTTGTTTTGTCTATAAACTACTTTATTCTTTGCTTATCCTTTCTCGCACTTTGTATAGTAGTATTCGTTACGAGCCATATCGCACTCTATTATTATTATTGCAGCTAAAGCCCACACATTCTACTATAAGTCTCCATCTCTCCAGTCTTCTCTTTCTGGATAATAGCCTGGAGTTCCTATAACACTTCCAAGCCTTGACACTCCACTCTTAAGGCTCTGTTGAAATCAATAATGGCTACTGTTACTGGTGAAAAATTCAACATTATATTCTCAGGCTTGAGATCTCTGTGAACAAAGCCTAACTTATGAAGCTCTTTGATACCTTGTATAGCTTAGGTTGATATTAATGCAAGCTATCTATGATTTCTTTGATCAGTTATGAAATCTCTGAGTGTCATTTCAAAGAGTGGTAGTCTGAAAGCTACATGATCTTTGGCTAGGAGAACAGCATCTAGCTTTATTAAGTATTTGCACTCTTTAAACTTAGCCTGAGTGAGTACTTAATACTCATTAGTAAACTCCATTTAATATTTATCATCACTAAGGAGATAGTTGAAAGGATATACCTTGTAAGCATACTGATGATCCTTAATAACTTTCTTGTCATAGGAATCCTCTAGAATTAGGTAGCTTTAGAGAGAAGTATCTAAATCAAACTATGCAAGTACTGGAATTTTCTTGTATTATATATCAATCATGATTTTAATGACCTTTGATGCTAAGGATGCATGCAATCCTCACATACTCTGATTCGTTTGCTTTTTAAAGCTCAGCAACGTAAAGAGGAAAGAGGCTCCCTTGCTTTTCTTTTGTTGAACAACTTCAGTTGAGTGTCTTAATCTTCAACTTCTATTTATTTCTTGTGAGCTTTTAATAGATGTTTCTTTAAGTCTCTTGTATGAGAGTACTGCTAATGGCACTCAAAGCAATCATACTTCCATCAACTTTGTCATGCTTTACGTATACTGTAGGCTTAGCTTCCTTATGGACCTTCATATGCCTGTACCAGCTAGATTTATGAGTGAAGTCTTTTTTCACACTTCTCACAAGAATATATACTTCAACTTCCTCTGCCTTCATTGAAATTTTATTTCTAAATTTCTCCTCCTCTCTTGTTTGCCATTTATTTTCTATTATTGATAAAATACATAAAAAATAGTAAAAATAGGGAACTGTTAATACATACTTTATTTATTTAATTTCAACTGTATTGATTTTGATATCGTTGTAATTTTAGTTTAATGTAGAATAACTCTAATATATAACGATTTGTTGGTTATTGTAGTAATAAATGCAGAAATACTTTTATAAAGTATTTTTTTCATTTTCATTGAAGCTTTTTATACTGCTATTGTTACTACTGCTACTCATTTCAAAATCCTCGATGAGCTCACCCAAAATTTTCATCTTGACTCTCGCATTTTTAGGCTTGTATCTTTGTTACTACAATTTTTTTGGGTTTATTTTCCTGATTATTGCTGATATTATTATTATTTTAGAAATTGTTGTTAGTCCCTCCAAAAACTCTCTAAATTACGAATTCACCTCTATTAGGTCTCTCTTTTCTTTCCACTCTGCGTTGTCCTTGACCATAACTCCAGTTACCTTGAGACTGCTACTTTTACTTGGTGACTCTAAGTTGAATTGCTCGTAGTCTATTTTCACATAAACTGGCAAGTTCAATAATTGAATTAGATCTACTTTGATTTGCTCAACTACAGCTTGATCTTTAGAGTACTAGTCCCAAGCTGCTATTGTTACTCCATTAGCATAATTACTATAACTAATACTATGGATCTCGATCTTCTCCAACTCGAAGTGCTCTTCAATCATAGCCAGTATTAAATCTTCCCAGAGCTTGTGAGAAAATCCTTTATTAATTCTTATGATCCATCATCCTTACACCAAGTTTATTGGCTTCACCTTCCCACATTGGCTTGGTATCATCAGCGAACTAAACATATAGTATTGAATATATTTGGATTTTATTACTAAATTAGAAGTAGTTCCATTTATAAGATAGCTTGGTCCTCAGAATTAATAGAACTCCCAGAAATCTTCATCCTAAAATCATTGACGTTTAATTAATCAATAATTCACTTTTCTAAAACAAAGAAATCCAATAGATACTCAATTTCTCAAATTTCTACTTACAGTATTGAACTTTGTAATTGGCTTAATCTCGCTATCCTAATCTAAATATGGAGTTTTTTGTATAGTTTTCTAATAAATCCAATAAGTGAAGGACTGTTCAAACTCATATTGCCATTAGAATTACACTAAGTTTGATTTTATTGCAAAACATTAACACTTGCATTAGATTGTTTGGATTATCCATTGTACTCATAATTACATCATAAATAAGTGCACTATCGTGAAAATGTGAGAGTGGTTGCTTCTGAAGGGCTGCTACTGATATATCAGCTAGGTCTGTATTTATTTTTAGAATTAGCATTCTACTAGTTACTTGATGAAATCAGAAAGTTGGATAACCCTTCTTGGCTTTGTATTATTTTGAAGAGGCTTGATCTAATGCTGACATTTTATAAAATATAATTAAATTTGATAATAGTATTTAATCTCTATATACATTAAACTAAAATTACGACGATATCAAAATCATTACAGTTGAAATTAATTAAATAAAGTATGTATTAACAGTTCCCTATTTTTTATGTATTTTATCAATATTAATTTCTATTTTAATAACAGAGACCTCAAGTGATAGCTCTGGTAGTTCTTTATGAGAGTTCATCTCACAGCTATCACACTTTTTATTGCTGCCAAAGGTAAGTCTCATTTAGTTTGATGGAAGTGCTGCTGTTTTTCTTAAAATGTTAGCGCTCATATTCAAATTTGAATTTAAAATTATAAACTGCCTCTATAACTCAGAGCTCATAAGATACCTTTGCAACTCTATAAGTTTTAAGGGAGGTTTTAAGAGTATTAGCGAAGAAAAATGAGCACTAGGAGACGAACCAGCTCTAAATATGGGTGAGAAAGTAACCATTTTTAATAGTAATAATAAGCTAATTACAGCAAGTACCGATTTAGGAGGTGCACCAAATTAAGTACGTACTGCTTTAGGAGGTATTTTGTGATTTTATGATTAAAATTAGGGTGCTCCTTATTTAGTACTAACTTTAATTAATGCTCTTAATTAAGTACTAGCATTTTAGGAGCTGCTCCTAATTAAGTACTTACCAATTTAAATTAAAAAATCTGGAACTATAAAAGTAGAAATTGATATCAATCTCTCAAGTATGAAACCAGTTCTCAAAACTTTCTCAATATCCTTCTTAAAAGTTGACCTCCTATAGGATGCCCATATTTAATAGTAAGTTTTACAGAGGTATATAACTGAAACAATAAACTTAAATTTAAATATCATTTCTTAGATCGGTAATCAAGATGGAGTCAATGAATGATTCAATGAAAAGAATGCAAGCACAAGAATTGATTCAAAGATTTAGAAGTAAGGAGGATTTGCATCACTACCTGGTGCAGCAAGGTAATGAACTTATGACAACTAATCTTGATTATGTAGTTGGTTTGTTCTTTCCAACGATGGAAGGTACTAAAATATCATTTCTAAGAGCGATACTCTGCGAAGAGAAGAAAGCATTGAAAACTTAAGATGTAAAGTTTGCAGAGATTCCAAACTATCCAGAAATCTCAGTGACTAACTTATACGATGATGCTATGCATGACCCAGAGATTTCGCAGTACCTGCCTACTAAGAAGCATTTGTCAAATAAACTACTACCTGAAAAAAACTATTTCTTTGGCATACTTGCAACTATCAAAGGTGATTACTTGAAAGAAATTATTCAAGAATCTCATAAGAAAAGGTACAGCATCTCTTCAGAAGATAAGGACAAACAAGGCTGGCTATCAGAGCTGCAGAAGCCCCCTTATATTTCAAATAAGATTTGTAGCTTAACTCTTTGGAAAAATCTGGTACTGGCATCTTGTTGATGAAGGAATAGAGCAATCTTCACAGAGAGCGAAAGTCGCTGACAAATTATGAAGTTAGCAATAGACTTTATTCAAATATTTAGCCTCCAGAGTCAATGAACATAGATGCTTGAGCTAGCAGCAAGAGAAGAAACTCAGGAGGAGGGAAGCAAGAAGTCGAAGAAAAGAAAGAGAAGCCAGCTCCCTCTAAAGAATTTTAAATGTGACATATATATTCATTAATTTAACTACAAAACTTATTTGTATACATTCACTCTCACTTCTTTCGCACACTTTTAAGCTAATTATTTATCTACTCTCTTCATTGAGCTTTAAATCAAGTCTACTGTATCGATAGGTAGGTCATGCATCAAGTGGTATAGCAGCAGTTTCTTGTAATGACCTTTTAGTATTCCCCAGTAAAACTCAATTCCATTAAACTATGGACTGTAAGGTACGTTGAACACTGGCGTATTCTAAGTTGTTCATAACTCTTCCTTGTTTTTTTAGTCTTATGAACAGAAAGATTATCAACAAACAGTATAATCTATTATTCATGGTACTACTCTCTCAGCTGATCGAAGAACTTTATATACTGCTCTGTCTTAATAGAGCGAGGATGAATAACATACGTTTCTAAACCAGCATCCTCGCTAATACCTCTAAGAATTGCCATTGTTTATACCTTAACTTTCTAGTCAAATACTTCTATATTACTATGACTCTTATACCAAAACTTCTAGATGAAAGTGTTGAAGGTAAATACAGCCTCGTCAGCATGTATAAACTTAATATTATTCTTTTAGGGTCTCTGCATTTAATTATAAATAAAATTTAAGTTGTTGTTATAAAATGGCAGAGCGAAATCAATTACTCTCTTAATACGATTTACATCTTTGTAAGAGATACCGTTTCGTTTATAAATGTTTGCAACAGACTATGCAGAGATCTTCAACTCAGGGAACTGGCGATGAAACATAATAGCTCGTTAGTCGAGAGAGAAGTGAGCCAAAATACTTCAAAGTTTTTTCATTAATAAGATAGTCAATATGATTCTAAAGAAACTTTGACTTCCTCTTAGGCTAAGAATTAAGCTATTATTGTTTAATTACCAGCTTTCAAGCAGTGAGAGCGAACAGTTGATGGACTACGCTTTAAGAGCAGTGCAATAGACTTATAGTTGAGTACTGGTTTAACTTATTCACTATACATAACACATCCATAACGCAGTTTAAACACTAAATCTATATACTCTTCATCATAAATAGACCCCAAAAGCTTGCTATTTAAGTCTCGCATTTAATTAATAACCCCAACCCCTAACAAATTCCATACAAATCAAAGTACTTATAAACCTCATTAGGGGATTTTGGGGTTTTGATTGATAAATTTAGAAATAAAGTATTAATAAATATTTATTAATTAATTCTACATGATTAATTAGAGGATAAATTTTCAAATAATTAATAAAATAAAGCGTAAATTATTTTGATATTAACTTATAACTCAACTCTTTTGAATTAATAATTTGGTTAAAATTGTAAATTTATGATTAAAAAATAATAATCTTTTAACAAAATTATAATATTATGAAAAATTTTTATTAAATTTTCAGCAGTTTTGAAAATTACTTTTAATCTATAACCTAAACTAATCTCCAGTGCTTTAAGGCTTAATTCAGAGCTTTAAGTTTATTCGGTGAACAAGATTAAATTAAATCACACTTAGAATATCTTTTCCAAATAGTTGTTGGTATTTAGAGGGACTTAATTTTTTTTAATTTAAAATTTATATTTATAAATTTTTTGCTAATAATTAAAAATTCCTTTAAAAGTATTGCAAGTTATTGACTCAAATATAAAACTATTGCTTTGTACAAAATATTTTTTATTTCTATTCTTAATTAATAGATAGTTTATAAAAAGCTTATTAAGCTTTGTATAAAATAAATTTTCTTCAAAAATATAGTGAATAAATAAATTTATAATTTTACTGCTATTGAATAGAGATATTGCTTGACTAGATTTTACTTTCTAGATATTAATAAAATTTTTATTTTTTCTCGGTCATTTTACAAATTTTAATACCTCTCATACCACTATTAAATAGTTTTAAATCTTTTAGTATGAATTGAAAATATAAATAGATTAAAAAATATAATAGCAACAATTCATTGAAGTTTCTTAGAATTGATAAAGTAGACTTATATTGTAAAAAATTAATTAACTCAGAATTAACAATAATTAACTTTATTTTAAACTAAAGCAATTAAAATAACCCAATGTTTCAATTAAGAGAATAGATAGGAGGTTAACCACTATTATCTAATAGTAAGATTACAATTGGCTTAAATTATATAAAATTAAGTTAATATTAATTTATCACACTGATTGATTTTTTATTAGGATAATTAATTAATCCAATAGTTTAAACGATAAAATCCAAGCAAAAATATATTTTAGGAAAACATTTGATTTGGGAAAATATATTTTGATTATTAATTAAAATATCAAAATCGTGGCAGTTAAGTTTTCAAAAACCTAGACAATATGGTACTATTTAGATAAAAATTTAAAATTAGCTGGACTTTACTATTGGCAGTACACCTCTATCTCATCCCTGGAGCGAGATAACTCGACTTTAATTTGAACATTATAATAAACTAAACAAATCACCAAAAATTAAAGTCGAGTTACCTCGCTCCAGGGATGCGATAGAGGTGTACTGCCAATAGAAAAGTCAAGCTAATTTTAAATTTTTATCTAAAAAGTACCATATTGTCTAGGTTTTTGCAAACTTAACTGCCACGATTTTGATATTTCAATTAATAATTTAAATATATTTTCCCAAATCAAATGTATTCCTACAATATTAACCAAAATAAATTTTCTCTATAGATTTATTTTATTTATCTCCGAATCGTTGTATTTAATTGACAAAGGGATTTTTTATAAAGAGCTTTTGATCGAACTAGTTTTTTATAATTATCGTTATGCTTATCAAAAATATTACTGATTGTCTAATATGTTTCTGAAAGAAAAGTTATCTTTGTAATCTGCAATAAAATCATGATAAGTTATTTGTAATTCAAATTTAAAGAATAAATACTCAAATTTGGCAAGTTGTCATGTCGATCGCAATATTTTATCAAATATTTTTAATTTAAGATTCAAATTTAGACTTATTATATAGTATATTTCGTAACTCTAACTGGACTTTAATATTGGCATAATCATTAATAATATAAAGAAGTGAACTATTTTCGCTTCAAATGTAACTTTCTAAAATAATAAAAAATAGTCTTACTATCTTTTAAGATTAAATAAAAAAATTATTCGAAAATAAAGAACGTCATCATCTAATTTGAAATTTTATTTCCAATAAAAAAATTACTTCTAAGGTTCCCCAAAACAAAATCGAGGTAATTAATAAGATTCCCCAAATTGAATGAATTCCAACAATGTTAAAATTTGTGATAAAAGTTTTGCAGTAAATTTATAAAACTTTATTTTTTTTGAAATTTCAATTTATACAAAATATAGCCACTAATAATCTCTCATATTGCATCAATTTTATTTATTAATTTTTACGCTTTGTATATTAATGTAATTTGGCAATATTATTTTATTTACTCCCCTCAATTTAGGAATAAATTGTAAATTAAAAATAAATTTAAATTGTTTATATTTATTCTAACCGAGATACCTCTCCCCATACCCCCTCCCAAATCCCTGACTCGTCGCTCCCTCCCCACCCTATAAAATACTATTTTTAATATGATTTTTTTCATTATGTGAATCTAACTCAATCATGGCATTATTGGTAATACAAATTAATTTTTTATTAATTCAATATATCTATTGATTTTTTTCTGGCACAAGATATTATAAGATTATGACTTATATTCAATTTTAAAATAATTTTTTTATTAAATAATGTAGACTGTTATGCATAGTTTGTTTTTTTTAGATATATTTATTTTAATTCAACTTCTTTTAAAATTATTCGAAAAACAGAAATATAAAATATTTTATTTTATTTTATCATCATATAATTGCAAACGAATTATGAGAATTAAAGGTAAGTCAAATGTCTGTTTTTTTCCTTATTATGAGAATGAAATTGATTTAAGAATTTTTTATCTTTAAAAGATAAAATAAATTTAATAGTCATTATTAGGTTTAAAATTAAATCTTTTAAAATTTGCACTTAAGTTTTATTCTAAAATGATCTTATGCTAGAAATGGTCGACTGATAATGAAAGTTTAATAAAATAACTTGTTTTATATACCCAAGAATGTCAAGAATGAATTAGGTTGACCATAGAAAAAAAGAAATTCAATTATAAAAAAGTACTTTATATGGTGAGGAAGAGGCGGACAGTAGGGGTGTCTCGTTTTAGTGTGGGAGGGGATGGGGAGATTTAATGGAGTGATATCTCGGTTTATAGTGGGGATGGACTTCTCGGTTGAGCAGATATTTAAGCCTATTATTTGAATTATTAAAATAGATTATGATCCCAATGATAGAACTCACATTTATTGTCCCTTGTATAATATAATAATTGTCTCTTATAATTTCAATTTAATATTATATTTATTTGGTTATAAGCTTAATTTTATTAAATAATAGGGCAGGGATCTTTAATTAATAAATTGTGCCAGCAGTCAACATGATATTTAAGAACTATACAGTTGAGACTCATTATGAAAATTATTTAGGACAAGATATCTAGGACGGTGAAGATTGTTTTATGGTTTTGGTTTTTAATAAAAATACTGCAAATGAGAATTAATTTGCTTTTGATATTTGTTACAAAGTTAATTTCTTATCTTTTGAATTTTGAGGAAATAATTAAAAAAAAGTATTAATTATAATATAATTAATGAGGTAGTAAACTTACTAGAGTAAAGTGATTAATTAATGCGTTAATAATTAATTAGCAATATAGTTAATGCAAACTGGTCTTAATATCAATGTTGAATATTTTATAAAAAGCACAATCAACATAATTAATATTTCAGGTAAAACATAATCATTTGAAATTTAATAGGTGAACATCCTCATGTAATTTTTACTCTAGCTTTAATCAGAGTGATCACTTATCGATCATTTTCTAACTTTAGAAAGAAAAAATCCAGAACCTTTTGAGGTTAGATTATGTAGTGGCAACCTTCTTAAAATTAATTTATGAAATTATAAATTAAATAATATTAATTCAATTTTATTTATATAAAATTAAAATTATTGAAATAGAGGAAGAAGTTAAATTTGAGATAATTATAACAATTAAAGTTTAAAATAAATCTAACTGATTGTGTAACATTTAAATGATTAGCTTTACTAAAATCTTAAATTAAATAAAGAAACCTTCAATTATTAATTTGTTTATATTTGAATTCAAAAATACTAATCTAATAAATCAACATTTAATTTAAAAGAAAATTTTATATAGTAATTTCTATAAGATTCAAATGATTGCAAAAACTATTATAAACAATTGAGTTAGAATATTTTATTTTATGATAAATATTATTAAAAACTTAAACACTCGAATCTAAATTTGAACTTTAAAAAGCTCAATAATGAATCTAGGAACTCTCAAATAACTCCTAGATAAGAAAATGTCCCAAGAGAAACAAAATATTTTTGATATATAATAATTTAAAGTAGAAGATTTGATCATGTAACATTTTAATTGGAGATCACAAAAACCTTATTCAGTTATTATTACTTTTATTATAATTTTCATTAAAAAACATGATTTTATATTTTATTTGGATATCAATTCCCTCGGATAATATATTATTTCTTTTCCAGCGTTAAAAAAACTAACTTTATTCAGATATATAATTCTTATTCTAGATAAAGATAATTTAATCAATATGTTTGAAATTAATAATAATAATAAACTAAATTTGAAAATTATAATGCAGGACATTTCACATTGCTAAGATGTTTTAAGGATTATTTTAGCATTTAATATTTTAAATATTACATATAATAATTGTTATAAAAACTGAATATTATTAAAATAATAAAAGCATTCGTCGACCTGAAAAATATTTTGAGAATTCAAAGAGTTAATAAATTAATGATGAGACTTATAATAAAAGCCTTCAATAAAATCAGAAAAGATCCAACTTTAATATGGAAAATTAACTTGAATGTTGATACACTTGTGTTAGAGCAATTTAGAAAGTCTAAGATGGTGAGTCTTGTCACTAAATTTGAAATAAATATACCTGATTTAGCTGGTTTGATGATTCTCCCAGACATTCTTAATGTAATTGAAATAAAATAAATAATAAGTTTAGTTTAAATATTTTAAAGTGGGGGTATTCTATGATTATTTATATTAAAACTATAAAAAAATTAAATTAAATTTTTATCAATTAAGCATCAATTACAATAATTTATTTTGAGTTTAATAATGCAGTTTTATAGCAAATTATACTTCTTAAATATACAATAGAGAACAATGATTTATTTAAAATAAATTAAATTTTATCACACATCAATGGGATTATTAATTATTGTTAAATTACAATTGATTTGCGAAATTGTGAAAATAAAATAAAGAGTTCAAATATATAGTGATCTAACTGCCACTAATTAGAAAGTCTTCCAGATCAAATTTGTTTCGTGTGAGTTACCGTTATGTTGATAAGTGTCCAGGCTACAAAGATTACCGGTTTGGTGCTTCTAACTTTTCCGAAGGTTCGATGTGGCACATTTGGCAGAAAAATCTAGGAATCTCCGTGTATTATAGGGCGATGTGGCGGATTTAGCAGGTTTGGCAGATTTGGCACCTGCCATTTACTGCCATAGTATATACTTGATTTATAATTATTGAGAGTGATTAAAATTATGATTTAAATATTAAAATATATGGTGAAGGCAGATACTCATAAAACTGTGGTTAAAAGTAAAAACTTTAGAAGAGAAATAGATCAAATACATATTGGTTTAGACCCTCAATGTTATCTAAATCGCTG
This sequence comes from Oxytricha trifallax, assembly GCA_000711775.1. Taxonomy (NCBI): domain Eukaryota; phylum Ciliophora; class Spirotrichea; order Sporadotrichida; family Oxytrichidae; genus Oxytricha; species Oxytricha trifallax. The sequence continues at coordinate 20,156 of ARYC01008365.1, forward strand.
GAGACACTAATAGTTTTAATGCACTCAAGAGAAGACTAAGTTCAGTTAGTTCGAGATCATCAACTACACTTTAATCAAGTAAAACAAAACAAGAGATGCTAGTTGAATTTACTAAGCAGGTTTAATCTGGAGAACTTTAGGATCTTACTGAGTATGTCAAACTTCATTGGGTTAATCCAAACGATATAGTCAAGATATCAGAGATAGAATCAAAGCTGAGGGGTGTATTAAAGCTTCTTAGAGGAACAGGATAGATTCACTGCAGACATTTGTATTACGATACCAAGAATAGTACAATGATGCCGTTTCTCTTGAATAATCGCTATTGGAAGAGTGGGGATATGCTGAAGCAAATACTTTATGTAAAGAATAGAGGATGAAAGAACAGCAGTACAATTATCTCAAGATGGCAATGTGAGCAAAGAAGTCAGCACAATACAAGAAAATCCTGTAAAATGACAATAAACTAAACATGAATATAGCTTAAATAACTTATATTCGTTTTTCATTCTATACCATAATATTTAAATCATAATTTTAATCACTCTCAATAATTATAAATCAAGTATATACTATGGCAGTAAATGGCAGGTGCCAAATCTGCCAAACCTGCTAAATCCGCCACATCGCCCTATAATACACGGAGATTCCTAGATTTTTCTGCCAAATGTGCCACATCGAACCTTCGGAAAAGTTAGAAGCACCAAACCGGTAATCTTTGTAGCCTGGACACTTATCAACATAACGGTAACTCACACGAAACAAATTTGATCTGGAAGACTTTCTAATTAGTGGCAGTTAGATCACTATATATTTGAACTCTTTATTTTATTTTCACAATTTCGCAAATCAATTGTAATTTAACAATATTATAATTTTCAAAAATTTTATTCGTGATTATTATAATCAATTATTTATTGAAAATTAAAAATAAATTATAAAATTTTCTCAGATTTTGGGCTTAACACTATATTGATAATTTTGTCTAAGATGTAAATATAATTTATGAAAAAATATTAGGAATTTTACCAATTCTCTAAATATTTGGTAATTCAAAAGAGGCTATTAGATAAATTCTTAAAAAATGAGAAAAATATTAAATATACTAATATTAGCATTAATGACATTCCAAGTTATTTATTAATTTGATAATTTTAAAAAATAAAATGTCATAAGTAAATATCCATAAATAGATTTTATTGATTAAAGTAATTTATTATAAAAATTTGGAAATTTTACAAATTGTAAGATTGTAGACTCAAAACCCCATAATTCGTCAAGTATTTTAAATAAATACTTTCATTCTTATTTTTCTTATATAATGTATATACTATGATTAAATGGCAATAATTCGCTGTATTTATTGATGTCAAAATTTTTGACTTAACAATAAATCTAAAATTAATATTTCATTTAAAATTAATTTTACTATATTTAGTGGTTTTTCTATAAATTTAAATGGCTTTTGACACTCTTAATTTGATTTAATAAAATTTATTTATACCATTTAATGTTCTCATAAAAGAAATAAAGTAATGAGAGTTAAGATTTTATGGATTTGCCAATAAAAATCTTAAATTATAAAACTTTGGAATTATTTAGTATTTTATATGCCTAATAAATCAATTATTATGATAACTCAGATAATAATTTCTTTAATTTATAAAGATTCCTTGATACATTCGAGATCACTTATAAAGTAGCTAAATATTAATTTATTTTTTAAAATAATTACATGCAAGCGATTAGTTTTAAAATTTACATAATCTATTAAAAGAGTTAAAAATCAAAGCCTTATTCCATAAATAAATTACACGACTATATTTAATAATAACAAAATTATAAAAATATATAAAACATAATAAAAAATATAGCATCTGGGTAAAGACTTTAACTCCAAGTTGATTTTAAACTGCAACCAGAAGTTAAATTAAAATTCTAAATAGTTGTTTTAGATAAAAAGATTGATATTTTTTATTAAGTAAATTATAATCAATTAATTGATATTAAATTTTTGAATTTGATTGGGAAAAACATGTAATATTGTAATGCTTAGATAGGGAAAAGAAAAAATTAAAATATATGTATTGTCCAATTTATAAAAAAAAATTTCGAGAATTACAATTGAGATTTGATTTAATTATTCGCACTATTATATTATATTTTTAAATAAATGATTTCATTTTAATTAATATTCTAATTAAATATAATGTATTTATTAAAGTTATCTTAAAGAACCATGTTACTAGTGTTTTTATTCAAAATTCTTATGATATATTTGAACTTGCCAAAAAGTTAAATTCATTATTTATAATATATCACTTAAATTTAGATTTATACTAGAAAATTGAAAATATATAAGTATATATTTATAATTCTATTAATATTAAAAGTTAAAGTTATTCTCGAAGCTGACTCAAGAAAGAAAACTATTTTAAATTCAAAGTCATTTGGAATTTTAGGATGAAAAAAGCAATAATTTTAAATATATATTGCTAAGTATAATCTATTTGGGAAATTTAATAGAAATAAATAAATAATAAATTACATAATTAAAAAAGCGGTAGTTATCTATTTTCTAACCTAGACAATGGCCACTTTTTTATAAAAAAAGAAGTCAAAATAATATGGGCTTTTCAATTGGTAGATCTATTTCATCTCTTCCTTTAAGCGAAATGAATCGAATTAAATTTTGGAGAAAAAAATAAAAAAAATAAAAGTATGTTTTGTTTACGTACTATGGATACGATAAATTTCTAATGTCTATAGTATATGTCCAGGTTATTTTGAAATATCTCTATCGAGCAAGTACTATAAAGTCTAGTTTTTATCAAAACAATTGGCACGAATTTATTATTTATTTATTTCTTTTTATTTTAATTTTTTAAATCAATTATACTTTAGCAATATTTGCTTTTTTATTAAATTAAATTAAACTGAAATATAATAAAATAAAATTTATATATTTATTATAAGCAGCTGTATAGTAAATGAGTTTTTTATGGCTTTTAAACATGCACTCTTCGATTGATCAATTTATATAATACATTCATTTTTAATCAAATAAGCATAAATTTTAAGATTTATGCGAATATGTTTGACTGTGTAAATTACATTTTTTGTAAATTAAAATTATAATAATTAATGAATAGTTAAAAGTAACAGGAGTGCTCGAGCTGAAAACATTTTAATAATGATATTTATAAAATAAATATATTATAAAAACTAATTTTATCAATATATTAAAATTTAGGGTTAATAAATAAAGGAAACTAAAATATTTAATAATATTTTAGTTTGCAAAATTTTCCTGAGTAATTATAGCTTTATTTAAAATAAAAGTACTAAATTTTTCTTAATAAATAATTAATAGAGTAATTTTTTATGAAATAAAAAAGTTCTAAAATTTACAAAAAAATAAAGTAACTAAAATTTATCAGAATTATTTAAATTAAGTTATAAATTTTAATAAACAGGGACCTTGTAGAGTTAATCTTTAAAAGGTCTTAATCCTTGAAAATTGACTCAAGAACTTACTATAATATAACAATCATTTAATTCAAACTCATTTAAAATATCTGCGATAATAAAATTTTATTGTCAATTAAGTTTATAAAGTTTGTGACTTTTAAAGCTTAAACTGATGTAAGATGGGTCTTACTAAATATAGTTTTGAACCGTTTAGAATTGTGTCGTTTCGAATCTTTATCTCCTTTTTGCTTGCTAAACAAAACATATCGGTTAGAAATTTCTCTAAGTAAATACCTACGATTTTTGTCCCAGTACCCCCCCCCTCATTAAAAGATGGACTTTCTCACAGGCATCCCTTAGGTGCCTTGACGGCACTTTTAGCTACTCATTAGCCTACCCGTTTGAAAAAAAACCATGTTTGTGAACCTTAAGAGGCTTACATGAGCAGGAATTCAAGCTGATATTTAAGTAGGGAGGCTTTTTAATTAAATCAAATAATTTGTTAGCATTATTTTAATTTGAAAACAAGGATTTTTTTATATCATAAGCCTTGAGATAATTTATATATATAATAATAGAATAAATTTAAAGTTTGTAAAAAACATATAAAATTTAAGCACTCATTCATTATATAATTTAAGCATTATTATAATAAAATAAATATTCTTCTTAAGGAATCTATATATTTATAAAAGAATACTTTATATTATTGAAAATTAAATATGTGGTAGAAAATGATTCTAGGATATTCAGAATACATGAAAATAAACTATAAGAGAAAATGATTATTTTATTAAGTTATTGTGAGTCCAACAACTTTAAAACGAAGTTATTAATATAGTTTTTGTTTATTTTCATTTATAAACTCTTTTTAATAATAAATATCATACCAACCATGCTTTAATCTTTAGTATTTACAATGTCTAAATTGGCATATTTATTTTCATAAATTGCTTATTTTAATTGAAAAATAAGCGCCAGTATTGTTCAAATATATGCTTGAAAAACAGCTGAAAATAATGAAATTATAATTATATGTTTAGAAGTTATATGGTAAATTTAAAATTAATTACTTATTGCTTATAATAAGCATTAAAATTGATATAAAAGTAAAAGTAAAATTAAAATTATAAAAAGATTAGAGAATGCCGAGAAGGTTTTCTAGCCATATTATAAATGTTTCATAAATGTTAATAATTTAAAATTAAAAAATAAAACAATTGCAGCAATAAAAATGTTAAGAAGTTAATAATTGTTGATCACGATTCATTTGGTTAAGAAATCAATCAATTTAAAATATAAATTTTAGAGAAATGTTTGTTATTTTCCTTAAAATTTAAAGATTATATACATCTTGTTAAAAACTTTTTACTTAATTAAAGTCTTTATTTAAATATTTTACGTTTTTAATGAGTTATTTTTAAATAAAATTCTAATCCAATATTTTAAAGTTTAGGTCTATATTTGAAATTTAAAAATTGGTCGAAAAAAAACTAAATTATTTTGTTTGCTAATATAAATCTTATAAAATTATATTAGAACTTAAAAGAATAATTAATTATTAAGAAAGTCTAAACCCCCCCCCCCAATTTTAGAAAAAAATAAATATTAAAAAGTATAATTTTTCAATTGATAAAGGTATTTCCAAAACTAGATTTGCTAGATATTGGATCAATAACTATGGATGACGATGAGGACTTTTTCATTAATTAAAAAGTTACTATTAAAATTCTCAAATTTTAATTGATTGTTTATTTAGAATAAATAATTTATATATTAATGGAACTGATTATTATTGAAACATTATTAGTTCGGAAGGAATTTATAATTACTATAATATTTTGTTTTCAATGAATCAAGTTTAAAAAACAATATTTATAAATCAAGAATAATGGAGCAACTTTTTTAAAACTGAAAGGTAAATTAAAATACTTAAGATTAACATTAATAGTCAATTACTTAATATATAATCACCATTACTATTATTGAGTTTAGACCATTGATTAGTTAATTAAGTTTTATAAATATAATGTCTACGGCATTATTGGACTGCTTAATGCTAGACTCTTCGGTCACTAACTTTAATTCGGGAATTTTTCAAGGATAGGACGTCTCCCTTCTCTCAAGTGGTGCAATGTTAACTATTACTAAGTTTTATGTTTTAATAATTTGTGATCTGTTTTCAATTGACCTTATAAAATTAAGCAATTAGTAAATATAAATGTTCCAAATGAGAACAAGTGTTTAGGATCATCATTGTTAGTAACGAAAAAACTTTTGATTTTTGAAGTAGACATCGCAAGAGCTTCTTTATTATTGCACATGACTTCAATAACTTCTTTTTAATATACAGTTCACTTTGGTGTCAAAAACTAGGCTCTTTGAAGCAAGCAGCTTGCTTGGTCTTGAACACCATATCTCTTTCAAAGCAATCAGCGCTCAGGTATATGTAGTTGGTAAAACCCCGTTATTCAATTAAGAATGAAGATTGGAGATTAAGAATAATGAAATTAAGAATTAATTATAATTGGCGTAAATTATTGAAGTTTTGGCTAATTATTAAAGGCATTGGCTCGATTAATTGTCTCTATAAAATAAACCAATCAGGGTGCGTAAATTTTTTTATCCTAATTATATTTAATTTCAGCCAATTATAATTAATTCTTAATTTCATTATTCTTATTCCCCAATCTTCATTCTTAATTGACTAACGGGGTTTACAAGGTCCATATTAATAATGAATATAAAAGTAATTAATTATAAAATAAGTGTCAATTCAACTAATACTCTTAAATAGTCTTATTTTTATAAGGATTAAATTAAAACAGCCCCAGCGCCATTTTAGGGAAATATTTTTCTTGAATGTTTTATAATATAAATAAATAATAATAAAAAACTCTATCTTTGAATGATAATTTAAATTTGCAAATCATATTGAATTTAATTATATTGAATAGGAGAAATTATAAATTAAAATATTTATTAATATATATAACCGCAGCTCAATAGATATGTTTCTAGATAAAATTTAATTTTAAACACTTGTATTTATATCATTTAAAACAGGTTATAGTATTTAAGTATCTGATTCTCCAATAAATTAATTACATTACTCTTCATGACTTACTTTAAATTTAATTTATTATCATAATTTGCTTTTAAAATATAAATTAATCTATCATTTACCACTTAGTCATTGTAATATATTCAAATATTTTATTAAATTATATTTATTAAAAAATAAATCTGGTTAAAAATCATTAAGATGGTTAACGTTACCTGAAAAAAATCTGAATTTACCACTAAGTAATTTATAATAATGTCAAGTAAAAAAACTAAGTGATAAATTTGAACTATCGTTAAATCTTAGAATGTAAACGATATGATATTAGGTATTTAACTGCAAATATAAATCAAGAAATTTTAATATAAGCATCTCCATTTAGGTCATACATTTAAAATTAATTTTAATTTAATTAATTCATTTCTACAATTAAATTCAAATTTTGCAATTATTTTCATAACTTAAATAATTTATTAATATTTTTTCGATTGTTTTGGAATTTTCTTTAGAGGCAATGCCAGAAAATAAATTAAGTGCTTTAAAGCAAATATATAAAATATGTTTCTATTTGAAGAAGAGTTAAAAATTGTAATGGATCACATTTTTCAAGTAGTAGCAGGTATTTAAGGGGAGGTTATTTAATTCGAAGTGATAAATTTGAACTAATTAGAATATTTTATGATTTGATTACTTACTATTAAGTTTTAGTTTTCTTCCACAAATTATAATTTGGAGTTGAAAAAATTTAGAAAAATTGGAAAATATTACTGTTAAAGAAGGAAAAACAAATCCAAATTAATCTTGTAGTCATATAAATTTTGAAATTAATAACATATTGGTTTTAATTTTTACATCCTTTAATCTAGATCATTAGAAACGATCAATTAAAACCTGAAAAAAATTTCAAAAAAAATTTACCAATTGTAACTATAAATATAATTACAAGTTATGCTAATACGAGTAAAAATATTTACTAAAAAGATTTTTGCTTTTTAATTAAAATTTTTTAATAAAAATACTTTTCTCAAAGTTAATTTCTCTTTAAAAAAAAAGAAAAAGCTTAATTATTTACATTAAAGAAAATAATAATTTTTACTTAATTTGCAAGTTAAACAAATTTTAACTTTATAATACCTTAATTTTTACTTTAAAGTGATATTTATAATATGTGAGAAAAAATTAAATTATTCATTATATATATTTTATATACAGTAACATTGAAAGGAAAAATTAACTATAAATATATTTATTTTTAATTTCCCACTTAACTGACACCTCGCAATTCAGAAAATCAATTTAGGATTTAAAAATAACTTTTTAATTGATTAAATAAAAATTATTTATTAATCAAAACCCCAAAACTCTTTCAGTAGTTTGATTGAGTTTTTGATTGATAAAAGTAGACTATTAGTGCATACTTTTTTAGGGTTTTATTAGGGTTTATGTAGGGGTTTAATGTTTAAATATTAGTATTTTAAGTGAGTATAATAAGCTAGTTTTTAAAATGTTTCACACAAACATAAGCTTAGAGTCATGTGTCAGTTCTCTGAATTTTTTCTTTCTAAGTTGATGTTTGATTGTTTCTATTGTTTATTAATTCGTTTAGCTTGGCTTGATAATAGTTGAGTATGCAAGTTCTCTGAGACCTCCATTTATTTTTATTTTTATCGAGATATTGTTTGATTCTCTGCTTACAATCTCTCTCACCCTTGCAGCTAAAGTAAATCGTTTCTTGGCATGTCGCTCTCTATTATTATTACTGCTAGAGCCCAGATATCCCATTAAGTGTCTCCATCTCTCCAATCCTCTCTCTCTGGAAAATATCCAAGAGTACCGTATACATTTCCTTATGCAGAGGCTTGCACTCTTTGAGCTCTGTTGAAGTCTATAATATAAACTCTAAGAGGCTGAAAATTCAACATGATATTCTCTGGCTTTAAGTCTCTATGAACATAACCTAGCTTGTGAAGCTCTTCAATCCCCTCAACTAACTGCTATACAATCTAGCCAATTTATTTCTGACATTTATTGTCAGATAAGAATTCTCTGTAAGTCATTTCAAGTAATGGAAGCCTGAAGGCTACATGATCTTTACCAAGTAAAATAGCATCAAGCTATATGATATGCCTGCACTCATTTAAATTTGCCTTTTAAAGAGCATAATACTCATTTGCAAATTCCATTTGGAACTTGTCATCAGCAAGGCAGTAATTGAATGGATATATCTTGTAAGCATATTAGTCATCAGTAATGACTCTCTTCTCTATTTTATCTTCAAGAGTGAGGTAGCTTTCTAGGAAAATATCTAAGTCAATAATTTGTAATATGGGAATCTTCATTGCCTCTATTTTGACCATGATTTTATTGATCTCAGAGACTGGAAAGTTCTTGACTGCTTTCTTCATTTTAACTTACTTCTAGACTTCAAAACTCTAAGAGACTCCACTGGGTTTCTTGATCTTCTCTTTTAGAGGAATCTATTCCCTGTGGGTTCATGAATAAAGACAAAACTTTAATTGTGCTTTTTCGTTAAGTGCACTTTGAGGTCTCTAGTATGAGAATATGGCTTCTCACAGAACTCACAGACATACTTCCCATCTTTCTTTTAATGCTTGAGATATAA
>ARYC01008366.1:0-21586 GCA_000711775.1 Oxytricha trifallax
AGCTTGGCTAGAGGAACTTAAGAAGCATCCTTATCTTTCAAGTAAGCTTTGAAATATAACTTTGTAGGAAAATCTGGCACTGGCATATATTTAATGAAAGAGCATGCAAAGGTTCACAGAGAAAGAAAGTCGTAGACAATTTATGAGGTGAGCAAGAGGCTTTATTAAGATGTCTAAAAACCAGATGAAATGAATATAGATGCAGGAGCTGGCACTAAGAGAAGAAATATGAGCCCAAGCAAGCAAACTATAAGAAGAGGAGAAGAAAGAGAAGCCAAACCCCTTTATGGGTTAGTTTAATATGTGAACTTATTCATTCATTAAAATCTAAAACTTATTTATAAACATTCATTCTTCCCTCTCTCGCACAGACTGTTGTCTTATCTACGCTCACTCTCTGACAGCTGCTTTGAATTAAGTCTACTGTATCGATGGGCAAGTCATGCATAAGATGATACAGCAGCAGCATCTTGTAGTGAGTCTTGATTTAACTCCAGTAGAATTCAATTCCATTAAATTAAGGGCTATAAGGAACGTTGTATACAGGAGTTATGTTTAGCTCTTCATAAGCTTTCTTAGACTCCTTAGTCTTATGAACTGAGAGGTTATCAACAAACGGATGATCTCTTGGTTACTATACTTATCTCTGAGCTTGTGTAGGAACTCTATATACTACTCTCGCTTAATAGAGCGAGGGTGAATAACATAACTCTCTAAGCCTGAATCTTCACTTATACCAGCTAAAATTGCATGGGTGACTACCTTCACTTTTAAATCATAGACTTCTATATTATCATACTTCTTATACCAAGACTTATTAATAAAGGTGTTGAATGTAAACACTGCTTCATCAGCGTGTATGAACTTGATGTTATTAGTAATAGCTCTCTGCATTTAATTATAAATATAATTTAAGTTATTTTGTAAAATGGCTGAGTGAAATCAATAACTCTCTTGATACGATTGACACCTTTGTAAGAGATACCATTTGGTTTACAAATGTTAGCAACAGACTATGTAGAGATCTTCAACTCAGGGAAATGGCGGTGAAAAATAGTAAGCTCCTTGGTTGAGAGAGAAGTGAGCCCAATACTTCAAAGTTTTCTCATTTTTATTCTCATTATTAAGATGGTCAACATGCTTCTATAGAAAATTTGATTTCCTCTAAGGTTTAGAATTCAGCTAATATTGCTTAAGTAATACTGCTATAAGGCAGTGGGAGCGGACAGTTGAAGGACTTCGTTTTAAGAGCAGTGCAACTGACTTATAATTAAGTACAGGTTTGAGTTATTAACTGCATATATCACATCCATATCTCAGTTCAAACACTAAATCTATACTATTCATCATAAATAAACCCCAAAAGCTACTATTTTTGTCTCGCATTTAATTAATAACCCCAACCCCTAACAAATTCCCTACAAATCAAAACAAATCAATAAACTTAAAAACATCATTAAGGGGTTTTGGGGTTTAGACTGCTCTTAAAGCGAAGTCATTCAACTATTCGCTCCCACTGCCTTTCAGCAATTTAATTATAGCATTAAATGCTGAATTCTAAACCTTAGAGGAAATCAAATTTTCCATAGAAGCATGTTGACTATCATAATAATGAGAAAACTTTGAAGTATTGGGCACTTCTCTCTCGACCAAGGAGCTACTATTTTTCACCGCCAGTTCCTAGAGTTGAAGATTTCTGCATAGTCTGTTGCAAACATTTATAAAAGAAATTGCATATTTTACAAAGGTGTAAATCGTATCAAGAGAGTGAATGATTTCACTCAGCCATTTTACAACAATAACTTAAATTATATTTATAATTAAATGCAGAGAGCCTAATATAATAATAATAATAATAATAATAATAATAATAATAATAATAATAATAATAATAATAATAATAATAATAATAATAATAATAATAATAATAATAATAATAATAATTAACTCGCATCGAGGGTTCAAGACCCCCTGAGCATATCATTATGAAAGGACTAGGTCCTTTTTCGAGTGTGATCCCAATGGGGTCGCAACTTCTTGTAGGTAGTGCCAGATGCACTTGTTCGCTTACTCCCTTTATGGGGGAGAAGGATGCTAAGAAAGCGTGATTTAGTCCCAAATCAATAGTCTGAGAAGTTGTCCTGGTCTTAGTCTGTGTAGGAGTCCCAAGGATCTGAAGAGATGTCTCTCTTCTTCTTCGGATTCTTGTTTGTTTCGTTTTTCTTTGGGTCTTGAAGTTGATCTATAAGTTGAATGACGAGAGTTAGGAATTAATCCAGAAGAGTAGCAAAGTGTTCTATATCAAGGTTTGTTATTAGTTTCTCTGAGGGCCAATAATTGGCTTAAGAGTTTATATTGGAGTAGCAAGTTGAAGCATCAGCTTCAATGCCTTGATATGACTTTCGTCATTGAGGTCTCCATCTATTAATTCTAATAATTATTGTTTTAGTAGATGTACTTAATAGTGTTTGTCTTTTAGTAAGATAAATACATCTTTGGACAGAGTCTCTCTGATGAGTTGGTCTTAGGATCCATGGCGATTAGTTAGCGGAATATGCTACCTGAATGTGTTTTTAGAGTTTCGGTTGTAGAGAAAGTCGTGGTTGAGGGTTTTGAGTGCCATTTGGGGCTTTCAGTACTTGGTTGAAAAGATGTAGAGTGAACATTCAGTGAGTTTTAGAACTTTATTTGAGAAACATTATGTTATTACCGGCTGTCTGAGGGAATAGTTAAAAGCTAGGTTTAAGAGTTGGAGACAAGCTAGCTTAGTTAGTCTTAGACTGCCTTGATCTGGTTGTTGAATGAGAGTTCTAAGTTGAAGAGTTTGGAACTTTCCTCAATTTGGTTATTTTTGTTATTAGTGATCGGCTAACTGTTTAATTATTAGGATTTTATTAATTAAGGTTTTATTAATTAAAGTTATTAATTAAGATTCAGATCAGATTTTAAAAGCTACTATTCTAATTGTTAAATTCTATTGGAGAATTAAGTTAAATCTGAAAATCTTTTTAATGTTTATTATTAAATAGGAAGGTTGGGAGTTGGAGAACTCTGAGACTGACCTTTCCTATTTAGTAGGTTGTTTGGTAAACTGATTTTCTCTGACTCCAGGTTGGAGATGCTTTCCGTATTGTTTGGACTACTAATATCAGCAGTGGCTTCTCCGAGGTGGAGAATGTGATTGTTCTATCAGAGCTAAGATTAAGGAGCTGATTGAGAAGAGATTGGGTGGCCATATCTCTTATGTAGTACCTAAACGTTGAGAAGGAGAGTAGCAAGTAGAAGCTTCGTGAGAGCAGATTTGCCTATATAAAACTAAGTTTAAGTTAGTTCGTTGCCTTCTTAAGAAAGGTGGAGAGGGATAGAATAGAGTCTTTCATGTTCTCGCGTTAAGGAGTGACTCTGAGTAAGTACCATAGATGTAATCAACTCCTCTTTAGTGACTAGTTTCGTTCATCTAGTCTATTAACTTTTTAATTTAATAATTATATAATAATATTAAGTTTATTCATGCTGACGAGGCTGTGTTTACCTTTAACACTTTCATCTAGAAGTCTTGGTATTAGAGGCATAGTAATATAGAAGTTTATGACTAGAAAGTCAAGGTATAAATTCATTCATTTCTTGTAGGAATTAGGATACATGTTTAGAGATTCAGGTTATTCATCCTCGCTCTAATAAGACAGAGCAGTATATAAAGTTCTTAGAACAGCTGAGAGAGAAGTACCTTGAATAAGAGAATATACTTTTTGTTGAATATATTTCTGTTCATAAGACTAAAGAAACAAGGAAGAGTTATGAACAACTTAGAATAACTCCAGTGTTCAGCTTACTTTACAGTTAATATTTTAATGGAATTAAGTTCTACTGAGGTATATTTAAAGGTCATTACAAGAAACTACTGCTATACTACTTGATGCATGACCTACTTATCGATACAGTAGACTTTATTAAAAGCTCAGAAAAGAATGTAAATAATTAATTAGATTTAAAGTGTGCTAGAGAAGGAAGAGTGAATGTATATAAATAAGTTTTTTAAAGTTAAGTTAATGAATATATAAGTCGCATTAAAAATTCTTTAGTTTGACCTAACTTCTCTTTCTTTTCTTATTCTTATTGCTTGCTTGGGCCTAGGTTTCTTCTCTTGCTGCCAGCTCCAGCATCTAAGTTCAATGACTCTGGAGGCTAAATATTTGAATAGAGTCTCTTGCTAACTTCATAATTTGTCTGCGACTTTCGCTCTCTGTGAAGTTTGCTATGTTCCTTCATCAAGAAGATATCAGTACAAGATTTCTCTAAAGAGTTAAGCTCCAAATCTTACTTGAAATATAAGGGTGCTTCTGTAGCTTTTCTGATAGCCAACTCTCACTTATCTTGATCCCTTGTTTGGCCTTCTCTTCTGAAGAGAGCTTACCTTTTCTTATGTGATGAATGATTTCTTTAAAGTAATCACCTTTAATTGCTGCAAGTATGCCAAAGAAATATTTTATTTCAAGTGGATTTGACAACTGCTTCTTAGTAGGCAGATACTGAGAAACCTCTGGGCCATTCAGAGCATCATAATATAAGTTAGTCACAGATATTTCAGGATAGTTTGGGATCTCTGCAAACTTTACATCTTAGGTTTTCAATGCTTTCTTCTCTTCGCAGAGTATCACTCTTAGAAATGAAATGTTAGTACCTTCAATTTTTGGCAGGAACACACAGAATTTAAAATAGACATAAGTTACTATGAGTTCATTACCTTGTTGCATCAGGTAGCGGTGTAAATCCTTCTTGCTTCAAAATCTTTGAATCAATTCTAGTGCTTGCACTCTTTTCATTGCATCATTCATTGACTCCATCTTGTTTAGAGATCTAAGAAATTATATTCATATATAAGTTTATTGATTTCAATTATATATCTCTGTAAAATTTACTATTAAATATGGGCATCCTCTATAAAGGATATGGAGAAGGTTTTGAGAACTGGTTTCAAACTGGAGAGTTTGATATCAATTTCTACTGTTATAGTTCCATATTTTCTAATTTAAATTGCTACGTACTTAATTAGGAATAGCTCCTAAAATGCTAGTACTTAATTAGGAGCATCAATTAATGCAAATACTTAATTAGGACCACCCTAAATTTAATCATAAAATCACAAAATACCTCTAAAGCAGTACGTACTTAATTTGGTGCACCTCCTAAATCGGTATGTGCTGTAATCAACTTATTATTGATAGTTAAATTGTTTACTTCCTCACCTAGATTTTGAGCTGAATCGTCTCTTAGCACTCATATTTTTTCTCTAATACTCAAAAAATTTCCCTTAAAACTTGTTGGCTTGCAAAGCTCACATATGAGCTCTGAGATATAGAGGCAGTTTTATAATTTTAAATTCAAAATTATTTATTATGAGCGCTAAGGTTTTAAGAAAAACAACAGCACTTTCATCAAACTAAATGAGACTTACCTTTGTCAACGATAAAAAGTGTGATGACTGTGAGATGAACTCTCATAAAGAACTACCAGAGCTATTACTTGAGGTCTCTGTTATTAAAATAGAAATTAATAATAGAAAATAAATGGCAAACAAGTGTGTGGGAGACAGAGAGGAGGAGGATAAAGGCATTAATGAAATTACTATACAACTGAAGAAGTTGAAGTCTATTTTTGTGAGCTATGTGAGAGAAATTTTGCTCATAAATCAAGCTGGTACAGACATAAGAAGGAGCATAGAGAAGCAAAGCACACTGTATACTTAAAGCATGATAAAAAAGATGGAAAGTATGAATGCTTTGAGTGCCATAAGCAATACTCTCATACAAGAGACTTAAAGAAGCATCTATTAAAAGCTCACAAAAAAGATATAGAAGTTGAAAAGCATGAAGATAAGCTGAAGCTTCTCAACAAAAGAAAAGCGAGGGAATAACCTAAGGTAGTAGTGCCTGAATAAGCTAGAGAGTTAGAATAAGTGAAGAAGGAACGCAAACAACTAACCTCTGAAATAACAAAAATTATGATCAAAATCCAATACAAGAAATACCGGTTCTTGCTTAAATTGACCTAGATACTTCTCTTTAAAGCTACTTATAATAGAAGACTCCTTTGACAAGAAAGTTATCAACGATCATCAATACGCATACAAGGTGTATCCCTTCAACTATCTCTAGTGATGATAAATATCAGGGAGTTTACAAAAGAGTATCAAGTACTCACTCAAGCAAAGCTTAAAGAATGAAGTTACTTAATCAAACTAGATGCTGTTCTCCTTGCCAAGGATCATATTGCTTTCAGACTCCCACTCTATGAAATGACCCTAAGAGATTTCATAAAAGATCAAAGAAATCATAAGTAGCTTGGATAAATAGCAACTCAGACCATACAAGGTATAAAAGAGCTTCACAAGTTAGGATTTGTTCACAGAAATATGAAGCCAGAAAATATAATGATAAACTTCTCACCAGTAAGAGTAGCAATAATCGATTTCAACAGAGCCTAAAGAGTGGAAGTATCAAGGCTTGGAACAGTAATGGGAACTCAAGGGTACTATCTAGAAAGAGAAGACTGGAGAGATGGAGACTATTAGTGAGATGAATGGGCTTAGCAGCAATAATAATAGAGTGCAATATGCCTCGAAACGATTACTATACAAGATGCGAGAAAGATGCCAAGAAAAGGATAAAGCAATTTATAGAAAAAAACAGAGTCTCTCAATCAATGAAACAAATGCAGAATCAATAATAATAAAACCAAACTCAAGATCAGACATATCAATAGAGCAGATAGAGTTGTGGTTTAGTAAAATAAACTTCAGACATCTTTCTCATGATCCTAAAGTGCATTTTGAGTGATTAAATTAAATAGATTTACTATAACATTAAAACCTATTAATAACCCCAACTCCTAACGAATTCTCAACAAATCAAAGCACTTATATACCTCATCAAGGGGTTTCGGGGTTTTAAATGATTGCACTATTATTTAAATTGACCATCTAGAACAATTTGATGAAATGAGCTTAGGTTCACTAATTATAAAACAAACAAATTTGACAGTTAAATGTAATGTCAACTATTAATAAGGAAGAATAAGTCAACAGTATGTCACCGAATTTATAGATTTACATCAATCTACAAATCACAATAATTAATCAATTAAAGCTATGAATCTGTATTCTTTGTATCATAAAATCATTTTTATACCACAACAATAATTATATTGCAATGTTAACTAATAGCCTCATTCTTAATCATTAGACAGTTCTCAGGCAAGCATGTTCATATTATATTATTTTAACGATATTATAGAAACATAATTAACAATTAATATAAAGGATTAAATTTATATTACAATAATTAGTTTTAATTATTAAGCAGAGAAAATTTAGTAAGTTTGGAGAACAAATGCTAAAATATAACCCAATAGAATATTATTAATAAATAAAAATTAAATTATCAAATTGTTATTTTTTCTTATCAAATTCTATTAACATTAATCGAGAAATACATTTAGATTTAACTTTTTATTTTATATTAATCATTAATCATCCCTACTAGATTAACAAAACCCTACTTGATGAGGTGGCCTTAAAGCATTTGGCAGAAGACCTGTCGGAAGCATAAATTTTATAAGCAAAATATTTATAAATGATGCAACTTAATTCATTTTAATAATATTATAAAAGTATATGAGGAATACTTTATTCCTGTGATAAACTTTAAAACGAACAAATTTGAAATCGCCCCTAGAAATAATACTCTTTAAAATAAGTAGCATTTTTCTCATTTATTGCTTAAAAAATTTCCCACAGAGTTCTAATAAATGTTTTGTGTAAGAATTAATTAAATTGAAACTTTATAGGAATTTGACAAAGAATATGAGGATGATTTTAGACCTGAAGCCCTTTTCTAGAAAGGGTACTTATGTGCCAACCAATACTTGAAATAGCAGGAAATAAAATTCAAAAATATTCTATTATATTTCAAGTTTTATTGATTAATGATTATTCTAAGTATCTTACTCCTTTCTTTTTAATGGATTTCTCCCTTTTTTTCTTCTTCTATGGTTTCCCTGTGACTTATGGTTGTTTATCTGAATAAAATACTTACTTTCTTATTTCTTCTCTTTTTCATCTAATTTAAAGTTATCCATCAACTTTGTGGCCTTATCTTCTATAGTTGTCGTCATATTAAATTAATTTATGCAATTTAAAATGGATAGGCATTAATTTTTAAATAAATAATTAAATGTAAAAATATCTTTCTCTGGCTGCACTGTTTAATCATGGCCAGTGACATTAGATTTTTTATTCATCTTCTTATTAAATTCAAATTCAAATTATAATTCAAATTCAATAACGCTTATTTATTGAAGATTCTACTAAATATTAAGAATTGTGTAATTTTTGAGTAAATTGATAAAATAAATTTAAGCCATTTACTACAATTTTATGAAATACTAATCATTAACCTTAGTTAGTTGTCGATATTTCATTTAATTTCCTTTTTTTACGTAATTATTGAGCTGCAATTTAGTCCAGTGTCAAAGAATTATAAATTTTTTATAAATTAACATATTAAAATATTATCCTACAACAATCTCTATTTTAGTCATGTATAATAACACTTAATTATGGAAAAATTGATTTTTTATATCTTAATTTTATAATTTAAAATTAGGCACTGGTAACGTACTTTAAGGAATTATTTGATTTTAGGCAATATAAAAAAACTAATAATGAATGTCTAATATGCACTTAAAATTCAAATTCATGTTAATTAAATTATAAAATTATAGTCTATAATTGAGACTAGAGATTTTATGTAGCAGATTAATTAGAGTTGTCTTATTAAGGAACCAGTTAATGTGCAAGTTCTTTCATTTCTTTTAACGTGTGAATTACTTTTGTTAATAATGCCCGAATTTGTCTTTTTACCAAAGTTCTATTAATTACAGCTCCTTCATAGACTGCTGTATTTTGTTGGTTCTATGGAACATCCTCATTAAAAACCCACCCCTTTAGTAGTTTGATTGAGTTTTTGATTGATAAAAGTAGACTGTTAGTGCATGCTTTATTAGGTTTTTTGATAGGGTATATGTAGGGGATTAGTTGTTTTAATATTAGTAATTAAGTCTGTATATATATGACAGTGAGTATGTAGATCTGCTGTTTAAGTTGCGTTATGGATGTGATGATTATCGTTAATAATTTATACTTATTCTAAATTACACGCATCTATAGCAAGACAACTCGATAAATCTCCTGCAACTGTTATGTTACACTTTCTATTAGCAGTGAATTTAAAGAGAGACCATCTTAATTCTAAGCTGAAAAGACCTCGTAAATTTTAGCAGCACAACATCTCTGCTTAATTTACAGACATCACATATAAAAAGTATGTAATATCTTACAAGAGAGTGATTGACTTTGATTTTACATTTAATAAGGATAATTTAAATTTTATAATCTATTAAATTCAGAGAGTTTAAAAGCCTAATATTAAGCTCATAAACGCTAATGAGGCAATAATTACATACAATACATTTACATCAAGGTCTTGGTATAAATGATATTGCAGCATAGAAGTATATGATTAAAAGACTAAGATTTAAAATCATGCAATACTTGGTGGAATAAGCGAAGATAATGGCATCGAGACTTATGTTATTCACCTTCGTTCTAGAAAGACTGAATAATACATAATGTTCTTATATTAACTCACAGATAAATACGCCGAATAAGAGATTATTCTATTTGTAGATAACTTGTCATTTCGTAAAGCTAAACACTCAAGGAAAAATATGAAAGATTATACATATCACATTTATTTAATGGTCCCTACATTCCTTTGTTCAATAGAGTCTAGTCATTAATGGGGTTATTGAAATGCTACTACAAAAAAATGCTGCTCTACAATCTCATGCATGATTTGAAGATAGACAGACTCTATTTTATTAAGAGTACTGCTAAGAGAATGAGCTATGATAAAATTAAAGTATGCGCAAAAGAAGGGAGATTTTGTGTTTATAAATTAGTTTTAGACTTAAACGAATGAATAAGTTCACATATAAAATTTGGCCGTAAAGTATTTGGCTTCTCTTTCTTTTATTCCTCTTAAGGCTTGCTTGAGCCTTTATTTCTTCTGTTAGTGCAAGCTCCGAATCTATGTTCATCTCGTCTGACTTCAATAAAACTATGAAGAGTCTCTTACTCAAGTCATGCTTTGCTATTTCATATAGAAGCAGTGCCATGTTTTTCTATAAAGTTAGAGGACTAAGCTTATTTGAGAAGAAAGGATGCTTTTGAATTCCTACAGCCAGGTATTGCTTATTTTAATACTTTGCTTCTCCTATACTTCAGGAGTGATGCTTTAGCGTTTCCTGGAAGCTTCATGAATTACTTCATTTAAGTATTCAGGTATCAGAGTTCAAAGAACACCAAAGAAGAAATTTTTTCTGGCAACTTATTAGAGAGTTGCCGCTTGATGGAAGGTATAGAGCAACATCTGGATCACTCATTGCGTCGTCATTTAGGTTTTTCACTGATATTTCAGGGTAGTTAGGAATTTCAATCATCCTAATTTCATTAGACATAAAAGCTTTTAGCTCCTCGCCTAAAAATGCTTTTAAGAATGAGATTTTTATTTTCCTTCCTAAGTTTTCAAGATCAATCCAACTATGGTATTATATTAGTATTAACTCAAAGTTTACCCTGTTAAGGCAAGTATCTATAGAGGTCCTCTTTACTTCGAAATTTTCCTATTAAATCTTGAGATTAAACTCTCTTAATTGCATTATTCATATACTCCATCTTGCTTCCTCTTTTTAGAAATGCTAATGAAAATTAAAATTTTGGATATCCATTCTAAGTTTAATATAATCTTACTACTAAATTGGGATGACCTAGGAGGTAAGCCTTGAGGAGGTATGCGGAGAAAACTTTATAAACTTGCTCCATGTTTCAAAAATTGATTTCCATTTTGTAAAACTAATGCCAATATATTTCTCTAATAATGCTTATTAATTTTAGGAGGTCCTTATATTTAAGTTCAAACATTTTTAGGAGTTAAATTTAATGGTTAAAACTTGATTCAGAGTATATAAAGATTAAAAATGTTTAATTAGCCTCCAAATTAAATTCAAACTTAATTTTAAGGACCTCCTAGAGACACAAAACTACCTTAAGAGCTTTTTAATTTACTAAAATGTAAAATATACTCATAAAATATGTAAACTTACAATCTTTAGGCCGATTAATCTTACTTTCCTCTCAGCAATAAATTTACCAGAGTGTCTTATACTCTAAAATTATACTTTATCTAGGTAAATTATATCATCATTATAAATTTGTATCAGTTAACTAAAATGAGCGATAACCTTTCAAGAAGACAGGCATTACTGGGTAAAGTATATAGAAAATTATCATTCTACCAACCAAGAAAGGTTGAAACCAGAGACGCTTGCACTTGGTGGGATAAAAATAACGCGTTTGACGAATCAACCTTATAGATTTAAATATAAGTTAAGCAGGATATCATGATAGAAGTTGTGCAAATTGAGGAGGAGATTAAAATACCCGCCATTGAAAATTAAATTTTACCAATCAAAGTTGACTATTAATGCATAGAATGCAATAAAGTTTTTCTCTATAAGCAAACTTACAAGAGACATTTGAGAGATATACACAACGATAGCCTAGGTAATATTTCAAGAGTTAAAAGAAGGATGGGAAGTATATTTGCGATATCTCTGAGAAGCCATATTCTCATACAGGAGTCCTCAAAGTGCACTTTAAGAAAAAGCATAATCAAAGTTTTGTCTTTATTCATGAACTTATTGGGAATAAAATTCCTCTAAAAAAGAAGATCAAGAAACCCAGTGGAGTCTCTTAGAGTTGAAGTATAGAAGTAACTCAAAATGAAGAAAACGGTCAAGAACTTTCCAGTCTCGGAGATAAATAAAATCATGGTAAAAATAGAGGCAATAAAGATTCCCATAATAAAATTATTGACTTAGATTCTTTCCTAGAAAGCTACCTCACTCTTGAGGATAAAATATAGAAGAGAGTCATTACTGATGACAAGATATATCCTTTCAATAAATTTCTTGCTGATGACAAGTTCCAAATGGAAATTGCAAATGAATATTATGCTTTTTAAAAATCATATAGTTAGATGCAATACTACTTGGAAAAAAATCATGTAGCATTCAGGCTTCCATTACAAGAAATGACTTATAGAAAATTATTATCTGACAATAGATGTCAAAGATAAATTAGCTAGATTATATAGCAAATAATTGAGGGGAATGAAGATATTCACAAGCATGGTTATGTTAACATAGACTTAAAGCTAGAGAGCATCATGATGAACTTTCAGCCTCTTAGAGTTTATATTGATGCCAACAGAGCTCAAAGAGTGCAAGCCTCTGCATAAGGAAATGTATACGGGACTCCTGGATATTTCCCAATGAGAGAGAGGATTGGAGAAATGGAAACACTTAATGGGATATTTGGGTTCTAGCAGCAATAATAATTGAGAATGGCATGGTAAGAAATGATTATTTTAGCTGCAAGGGAGATAAAGATTTAAAGTAAAGAATCAAGCAACACTTAGATGAGAAAAATGTTTCTAGAGGTCTAAGAGAGCTTGCATACTAAGCCAGAATTAAACTTAGCTAAGATAATTAAGTAACAATAGAAACAATCAAATAGCTACTTGGAAAGATAGAATTTAGAGAACTTCATCATGGCTCTAAGCAAATTTTTGTGTGAAATATTTTAAGAAATCGCTTGTTATACTCACTTAAGTTACTAATATTTATAAATTAAACCTCTACATAAGCCCTATTAAAATCCTAATAAAGGATGCGTTAAATATCTATTTTATTAATCAAAAACTCAATCAATCAACTTCAGGGTTTTTGGGGTTTAGATTTCTCACTGTTTATTCATAGGGATATGAATTAATTTAGATAAAATATAGTATTAATTATGTATATTTATACTTATTTGATTATTAAACTTGAGGCATTTCTATTATAGCACCCATTTCTATTTAATCTTAAGAAAAATCGCTTGACTCTTATTTATCAAATGAAGTTTCTTGGTTAATTGCTGACATAGATGAAAAATTTTAAGATAGTTTAAATAACTTTACTAATTATTAATAAAAAATATTAACTAAAATTAAATACATTGTGTATAAGATTTATTTTATGAATTGATTGAAAATTTTTAGACATTAAAAATTTATAGTAAAATTTTTAAATTCAATTAATTAATTTATTTTAGGAGGAAAAACTTATCCTTAAATCTTAATTTGGTTGAAAATCATTTTCATTGATAAAGTTATCATGTTAATTGGATTCATTTTTATTATCTTCATAATTAGTTACTACAGCTGGCTCTTAATTATTTAGCACATTTGAATCTTCACTTAATCCAAAAATCTATTTAAGGTCCGATATTTTATCTTCTAATTGTTTGTTCTGGGCACTCTATTAATTTAATGATGACGTAAGTCCAGATACCTCTTCTTCCTTTGCTCTATATTATGACTCAAAATAGATGGCTTTCTATTTTATATAATTATCTGTGAAATTATATTAAAGTTGATTTTGCAAGGCCTATTTTTTATATCTTCCTGCTTTTGAGAAAATATTTATAATGAACAAAAAGTTAATTTCATATAGACTATTCTTAGCGTAGCTTATTTAAAAATTTCAAGAATTAAGCGTCTTTAAGGTTGTTTTGATTAATAGTATAAATTTTAAAAGGAAAGAAAGTATTTTATGTACAATCAAAACCCCAAAACCACTTAATGAGGTTTATAAGTGCATTGATTTGTAGGGAATTCGTTAAGGGTTGGGGTTATTAATTAAATGCGAGCTAAAAATAGCAAGCTTTTGGGTTTTATTTATGATGAAGATTATATAGATTTAGTGTTTAAACTACGATATAGATGTGGTATATACAATGAATAAGTCCAATACTAAATTAAAAATCAGTTGTACTGCTCTTAAAGCGAAGTCAATCAACTGTTCGCTCCCACTGCCTTATAGAAGTATTACTAAAGCAATAATAGCTGAATTCTAAACCTTAGAGGAAATCAAATTTTCTATAGAAGCATGTTGACTATCTTAATAATGAGAAAACTTTGAAGTATTGGGCTCACTTCTCTCTCGACCAAGGAGCTACTATTTTTCACCGCCAGTTCCTAGAGTTGAAAATTTCTGCATAGTCTGTTGCTAACATTTGTAAACCAAATGGTATCTCTTACAAAGGTGTCAATCGTATCAAGAGAGTTATTGATTTCACACTGCCATTTTACAACAACAACTTAAATTATATTTACAATTAAATGCAGAGAGGCTAATAGAATAATATTAAGTTTATTCATGCTGACGAGGCTGTGTTTACATTCAACACTTTCATCTAGAAGTCTTGGTATAAGAGGCATAGTAATATAGAAGTTTATGACTAGAAAGTCAAGGTATAAATTCATTCATTTCTTGTAGGAATTAGGATACATGTTTAGAGATTCAGGTTATTCATCCTCGCTCTAATAAGACAGAGCATTATATAAAGTTCTTAGAACAGCTGAGAGAGAAGTACCTTGAATAAGAGAATATACTTTTTGTTGATTATATTTCTGTTCATAAGACTAAAGAAACAAGGAAGAGTTATGAACAACTTAGAATAACTCCAGTGTTCAGCTTACTTTAAAGTTAATATTTTAATGGAATTAAGTTCTACTGAGGTATATTTAAAGGTCATTACAAGAAACTGCTGCTATACTACATGATGCATGACCTACTTATCGATACAGTAGACTTTATTAAAAGCTCAGAAAAGAATGTAAATAATTAATTAGATTTAAAGTGTGCTAGAGAAGGAAGAGTGAATGTATATAAATAAGTTTTTTAAAGTTAAGTTAATGAATATATAAGTCGCATTAAAAATTCTTTAGTTTGACCTAACTTCTCTTTCTTTTCTTATTCTTAAGGCTTGCTTGGGCCTAGGTTTCTTCTCTTGCTGCCAGCTCCAGTATCTATGTTTATTGACTCTGGAGGCTAAATATTTGAATAGAGTCTCTTGCTAACTTCATACTTTGTCTGCGACTTTCGCTCTCTGTGAAGTTTGCTATGTTCCTTCATCAAGAAGATATCAGTACAAGATTTCTCTAAAGAGTTAAGCTCCAAATCTTACTTGAAATATAAGGGTGCTTCTGTAGCTTTTCTGATAGCCAACTCTCACTTATCTTGATCCCTTGTTTGGCCTTTCTTCTGAAGAGATGCTTACCTTTTCTTATGTGATGAATGATTTCTTTAAAGTAATCACCTTTAATTGCTGCAAGTATGCCAAAGAAATATTTTATTTCAAGTGTATTTGACAACTGCTTCTTAGTAGGCAGATACTTAGAAACCTCTGGGCCATTCAGAGCATCATAATATAAGTTAGTCACAGAGATTTCAGGATAGTTTGGGATCTCTGCAAACTTTACATCTTAGGTTTTCAATGCTTTCTTCTTTTCGCAGAGTATCACTCTTAGAAATGAAATGTTAGTACCTTCCATTGTTGGCAGGAACACACAGAATTTAAAATAAAGATAAGTTACTATGAGTTCATTACCTTGTTGCATCAGGTAGCGGTGTAAATCCTTCTTGCTTCAAAATCTTTGAATCAATTCTTGTGCTTGTACTCTTTTCATTGCATCATTCATTGACTCCATCTTGTTTAGAGATCTAAGAAATGATATTCATATATAAGTTTATTGATTTCAATTATATATATCTGTAAAATTTACTATTAAATATGGGCATCCTCTATAAAGGATATGGAGAAGGTTTTGAGAACTGGTTTCAAACTGGAGAGTTTGATATAAATTTCTACTGTTATAGTTCCATATTTTCTAATTTAAATTGGTTCGTACTTAATTAGGAATAGCTCCTAAAATGCTAGTACTTAATTAGGAGCATCAATTAATGCAAATACTTAATTAGGACCACCCTAAATTTAATCATAAAATAATAAAATACCTCCTAAAGCAGTACGTACTTAATTTGGTGCACCTCCTAAATCGGTATGTGCTGTAATCAACTTATTATTGATAATTAAATTGTTTACTTTCTCACCTAGATTTTGAGCTGAATCGTCTCTTAGCACTCATATTTTTTCTCTAATACTCAAAAAATTTCCCTTAAAACTTGTAGGCTTGCAAAGCTCACATATGAACTCTGAGATATAGAGGCAGTTTTATAATTTTAAATTCAAATTTAAATATGAGCGCTGGGAAACGTAATCCCAACCCGAAAATCCTTATAGTTGGCTTTTATGGTTTTTATCTTCTCACTTTTGAAGGCAGAGTTTACCTTCATCCTGCTTCCTATTACCTAGAAAGCTGAACTCAAGCCAGGTAAGCTCATTATGCAGGGAAATCCTTGTGTCCAGTTAAATCGAGGAGTGTAGTAGCTGACAGATTGAACCCCGCCGATTGGCTCCTAATGCGTTGCGTCAAGCAACCTCCTACTTGCCCTCGGTAGGCCTTAGTATAAGAGAAAGCTCTATTAGAAAGTCCTAAGTGAGATTGGTATCTCACCTAGCAATTATCTTTCTAATTTAATATTAGAGTTAAATCTTTCCTATAGCGAATTAAAAATCTTTCTGTCTCCGGCAAATGGAAAGACGTTGGGTCTCTATTTAAATCTCTTATATGCTCTTTTCAATGATTGTTTTTATCTTTATTCCTAACTTGCCCAATACTTTAGTGCCTTTGCTTGTCGCCTATTTGAAGTGACCTCTGTGTGTCAGAGGATAGCACTATATTTTTAAGTATGTCTTTTAAGTATCAGTATTCTTGTAAACTCTGACATGCTGAATTCGTTTGTGGATCTATTTGAGCTAATGAATAATAGTCTCTGTAATCTCAACACCAAACGAGTAGTTTACTTAGTAAAGATGAATAAGTCGGAAGTTCATGTTTATTTTTAAAAAATTTTTATTTCTGATGACTGTCAACAAGAAAATTGCAGGCATTATCCATTAATCTTAAAATTAAATTAATTATATTTCCCTAATTTAAAAGAATTTATTTCATAATATATAACTTTGCCCGATTTGACTGATGCCAAATATGCCTAATTTTAGTTTAAATAAAGAATATATTAAATTTAATCTTTTATAAATAACTTTAATCAACTTAATTTCAAAACTGATATCTCTAAAAAAAAACTCCTGCCAAATGTGTCATATCCGCCATATCATCTATAATACAAGGGAGATTTTATAATTTCCACTGCCAAATGTGTCAATTGTCTTTTTCAGAGATCACAGTAACACTTACTGTTAGTACTAGTAGCCGAAACACTTAAAAACATAACGGCAAGTACACTGAATCAATTTTTAACTACCTACCTCTCTAAATAGTGGCAGTTAGATTTATATAATTCGAATTATTAATTATATTTTTTAATTCGCCCAAATCAATTCTATTTAGCAATGTTAGATTTTATTTTAGCTGATACTAATTTTTTAGTCTCTCAATCTTCAATCAAGAATTCTCTAAAGTGATTCTTTTGCATATGAATTTTAACTTTAGATAAGTGAGTATATGATTTCGTGCATGTTGTGCTCTAATACTTGCCATCAATCTTATCATCCTTGAAAAATCATTATCTTATCAAGAATGTATCACTTTAATATACCTCTTCAAGCTTTATTCAATTGAGAAAAATTCTAGAAATCTCGACATTAGAAAGTTTTAATATTTTCAACTTGTAGCTATACTTTTTCTTACTCAGCATATAATAGATTTAAGTTTAAACCCCTGTCTTTGCACTCTCCTTCTGTTTTGATAAATCTATGGTAAAAACTTCTGCTTCAAATTTAAGAGCTCTTAGCTCTACCTCCCTTTCAACATTTTAATAATTTCAGGCTTTTTAATTAAGCCAAAGTTTAGCTTTGATTATCTTGCTTCAAAAGAGACTATTTAAGATTTAAGCTTGCCGTCATATTTCGATTCATATTTTATTTCTATTGTTAAGCTTTATAAACCTCTGTAATTAAAACAACCATATTAAAGTTTGCACTGCACAATAATTGTCAATTTTGAGGTGTCAGAAATCATATTCCTAATTAATTAATAACTATAAATCTTCTAATTTATTCTTAATAATTTTAAGTTTTGTACTAACTAAGTATAAAATCGGGTTGGTACTGGTGCCAATCCACCAGTTCAGTTTTTAACCATTTTAGAACTTTTACAATAAAGCCTTTTTGGTAAATTAAATTGGTACATATTGAATTTAAACAAATTTAGTACTAATTTAATGGAACTAAATTGATAAAAATGGAGCTCCATCTCTGAAGTTTGTTACAGCTTCTGCGAACTTTCTCCACGTATCTTTACCAGGTTGACCTCCTATAAGATGCCCATATTTAATAGTAAGTTTTTAAACAATAGGATCCAGAACTCTATATATTAAATTTGAAATTTAATAATTGGAAGAAGAACAAAGATGGATTCTATAAGTACATCAAAATAGAGAGTTGAAGCTAAAGAAATTATCTCAAGATCGATATATCAGCGAAAAAAATAAAAATAAACAAAGAGACAAGTTTCTATATTCTTCAAACATTGGAAATTACCAAATATCATTCTTTAAAATTTATACTTTTAAAGATAGCCTTCAAGAACTATGAGATTAAGTTGAAAGAATACCAAACGACACAGGGATTTCAGGCTCTTACCTTAATGAGGATGCGATGAAAGATGAATAATAATTTATATACCTACCAAGAAATAACTATCAAATAAAAATTGTGAAAGGAACTTCATCTTTGGTGTTCTTGACACTTTAAGAGAGAGATATCACTAAGAGATCATTGATGAAGCTCATAAGAAACGCTATTATATTTCTCCTGAAGATTAAAAGAAATAAGGCATACTAAAAATTGAGACCTGGCTCTCTGAGCTTATAAAGCATCCTTACCTCACTAGTAAGTTTTGACATATAACTTTGTAGGAAAACCTGGAACTGTTATATTTCTAATGGAAGAGCATACAAAAGTTCAAAGAGAAATAAAGTCACAGACAACTCATTAGGCGAGAAAATAGCTATATAAAGTGTCTAAAAACAGATGAAATGAACATAAATGCAGAAACTGGGACAAAGAAAAGAAATATGGGCCCAAGCAAGCCATAAGAAGAGGAGAAGAAAGAGAAGCCAAACCCCTTTATGGGCCAGTTTAATATGTGAATATATTCATTCGTTTAAATCTAAAACTTATTTATAAACATTCATTCTTCCCTCTCTCGCACAAATTGTTGTCTTATCTACGCTCACTCTCTTACAGCTGCTTTGAATCAAGTCTACTGTATCGGTGGGCAAGTCATGCATAAGATGATACAGCAGAAGCTTCTTGTAGTGAGTCTTGATTTAACTCCAGTAGAATTCTATTCCATTAAATTAAGGGCTGTAAGGAACGTTGTATACAGGAGTTATGTTTAACTCTTCATAAGCTGGAACAATGAGGATGATCTCTTGATTGCTATACTTCTCTCTGAGCTTATGTAGGAACTCTATATACTACTCTCGCTTAATAGAGCGAGAGTGAATTGCATAACTCTCTAAGCCTGAATCATCACTTACACCAGCTCAAATTGCATGGGTGACTACCTTTACTTTTTAGTCCTAAACTTCTATATTATCATATTTCCTGCACCAGACTTGTTAATAAAGGAGTAGAAAGTCAATACTGCTTCATCAGCGTGTATGAACTTGATGGTATTGTCAATAGCCCTCTGTATTAATCGTATTTATAGTTTAAATTATCACTATAAAATAGCACTATAAAATCAAACACTCTCTTCACTCTGTTGAAAGCCTTGAAAGTAATACCATTTCTTCTATAAATATTGACTATAGTCTAAGGAGAGATACACATGTCAGGAAACTTGCGATAAAACATCACAGCTCACTAGTCGAATGGAAAGTGTGCTCATGACTGTAAAAATGAGCCTTAGTGAACTTTTATTTTCTTAAAGGATATTTTCATGAGCCAGAATTGAAATTCTAAACATCTATTAGGCAGAGAATCCTAACAGTTGAGGCACTCTTGAGTAAAATCTTGCTATAGCTGCACAATTTAGCACTGGTTTAAATTAGTCTTTATTGTTAATAGTTGACTCATACCTTAGCTTAAGAAGTTAATCTAAATATATCTCATCAAAAATTGAATATAAATATTGGTAATTTTTATTTCTCAATTTGACGATTGGCCTACTCTCTACTAACCACTTTTAAACCCCAACTATACCCTAAAAACCAAATCCAAAACTTCTAATTAAGGAGTTTTGTGTTTTTATTATTTAACAAGCTATATCTTCTTAATTAGTTAACATTCATTTTTTAATAAAAGTTTGTTGTATTATTTATCTTGAATTAAAATATGAAGTAGGCAAAAAAAATACAAATTTAAATTATAAGAAATGACCAAATTAAATTACATTTATTGAAAGCAACAATTTTTTGATTAATATAGTCTTCAAAAATATCAATTTTTTGTTTAATAAAGTCTTCAAAAATATATACACAAACTAAGAGTTACAAATTTAATTAAACAATTTATTATTATGTTAATTTATGCTTTATATTCTAACCTACTTTCTTACATTAATGATAATTGATTTCATAAGCATCTTAGAGTGCATTAAAGTAAAAAAAAAGTTTCTATTAAAATAAAAAATTTTTCAACATCTCTCTTGTTGATTTATTATAAATTAAATAATATTCATAAATTTAAATCAAAATCAAAAACACAAAACTCCTTAATTAGAAGTTTTGGATTTGGTTTTTAGGGTATAGTTGGGGTTTAAAAGTGGTTAGTAGAGAGTAGGCCAATCGTCAAATTGAGAAATAAAAATTACCAATATTTATATTCAATTTTTGATGAGATATATTTAGATTAACTTCTTAAGCTAAGGTATGAGTCAACTATTAACAATAAAGACTAATTTAAACCAGTGCTAAATTGTGCAGCTATAGCAAAGATTTTACTCAAGAGTGCCTCAACTGTTAGGATTCTCTGCCTAATAGATGTTTAGAATTTCAATTCTGGCTCATGAAAATATCCTTTAAGAAAATAAAAGTTCACTAAGGCTCATTTTTACAGTCATGAGCACACTTTCCATTCGACTAGTGAGCTGTGATGTTTTATCGCAAGTTTCCTGACATGCGTATCTCGCAATAGACTATAGCTAATATTAATAGAAAAAATGGCATTACTTTCAAGACTGTCAACAGAGTGAAGAGAGTGATTGATTTTATAGTGCTATTTTATAGTGATAATTTAAACTATAAATACGATTAATACAGAGGGCTATTGACAATACCATCAAGTTCATACACGCTGATGAAGCAGTATTGACTTTCTACTCCTTTATTAACAAGTCTGGTGCAGGAAATATGATAATATAGAAGTTTAGGACTAAAAAGTAAAGGTAGTCACCCATGCAATTTTAGCTGGTATAAGTGAAGATTCAGGCCTAGTGAGTTATGTTATTCACCCTCGCTCTATTAAGCGAGAGGAGTATATAGAGTT
>ARYC01008367.1:0-12899 GCA_000711775.1 Oxytricha trifallax
ATATTTTGACAGGGTTTTTGCATATTTTGACAGGGTTTCGAAGTTTATAATCAGGTTTTGCAATTTTCATAGGGTTTTTATGCATAATAATATATATAAAATATCTTAAAAAAAATAATAAGTAAATATGCATTAGTTGAAAAATCAGAAAATTTCTTCATTATTCTAACTTTGATGTTTTTAATATTTTTAAATTTAAGATATCAATAAAATAATTTACTATAATGAAAATGAAAATCTTCTTCTGTAAGTCACAAAGCAGCCTAATAAAGCCTCACTTCTATTGAAAATTTTACCCATGAAATTTCATCACAATCATGACAAGATCAAATTTACTCAGTAAGTATAAGCGCTTATCTTCAATAATCTACCAACAATTTTTAAGAACCACATCAATTAATTTTTTTAATTCTTAAGTGGAAATAAAGGAGCTACCTCAAGAGTGGAACTGCTGCAATATGACATAATGGAGAGTTGAATTTCTAAATTTCATATGTAAAACTAGGAAGAGCATTTCTCTTTGTTCATAAGTCCCACTCTCGATCTCAAAATCATGAATAAGTACTGGAACCTTATCGCAATAATAAATCTGAGAAAGTAGCAGCAGACCTCGATAAGACCAAAAAGTGGTAGAAAAAGATGAGAATTCAAAACAATTATTGAGTATGGATCAGATATCTCAAGCCTTATGATCACATTAAAAGCAGTATATTTCAAAATAATCCATCAGTTCCAAAAACTCTTTCTATATAGTCTGGCCTTTATCAGGCATAAAAGATTTTCGAAGAGATGGAGCTTAATCTACAAGCATACTACGACTTGATTGATGATGCATCACACAGAATAGAATGGGTGAGAAAATTTGAAGAATATCTAGGCCACAACATTGCTTTCTTGGCTTTTGGTTTTGATGAGTCAGTAAGAGATAGTCTTGCTGATAAATCAGAGCTCTCCTATAAATATAATTATACAGAGATGTATTTCGTATAAATATTAGCTGCTATTTAAACTTAAATTTCACTAAACCCAAATACATGACAGATGTAAATTAATTAATTGAATCTGTTTTAAGCTTTCTCTATTTCTCCTATTTTTTTAATGTATTTTATCAATATTATAATTGCTACATTATTCTTTTTTCAATATTTTATATTATTATTATGATTATGATTAAATCTTATTATTTCCAACACATTATTTAATTGTTAGGTTTAATTAAATTCAGATCTAAACAAATAATAAAAATAAATCTTACAATGTTAATATATATCTAATGAGGGTTAATTATATTTTGTCAGGGTTTTGTCATATATTGAAAGGGTTTTGGTATATATTGACAGGGTTTTGTCATATTTTGACAGGGTTTTAGCATATTTTGACAGGGTTTTTGCATATTTTGACAGGGTTTCGAAGTTTATAATCAGGTTTTGCAATTTTCATAGGGTTTTTATGCATAATAATATATATAAAATATCTTAAAAAAAATAATAAGTAAATATGCATTAGTTGAAAAATCAGAAAATTTCTTCATATTCTAACTTTGATGTTTTTAATATTTTTAAATTTAAGATATCAATAAAATAATTTACTATAATGAAAATGAAAATCTTCTTCTGTAAGTCACAAAGCAGCCTAATAAAGCCTCACTTCTATTGAAAATTTTACCCATGAAATTTCATCACAATCATGACAAGATCAAATTTACTCAGTAAGTATAAGCGCTTATCTTCAATAATCTACCAACAATTTTTAAGAACCACATCAATTAATTTTTTTAATTCTTAAGTGGAAATAAAGGAGCTACCTCAAGAGTGGAACTGCTGCAATATGACATAATGGAGAGTTGAATTTCTAAATTTCATATGTAAAACTAGGAAGAGCATTTCTCTTTGTTCATAAGTCCCACTCTCGATCTCAAAATCATGAATAAGTACTGGAACCTTATCGCAATAATAAATCTGAGAAAGTAGCAGCAGACCTCGATAAGACCAAAAAGTGGTAGAAAAAGATGAGAATTCAAAACAATTATTGAGTATGGATCAGATATCTCAAGCCTTATGATCACATTAAAAGCAGTATATTTCAAAATAATCCATCAGTTCCAAAAACTCTTTCTATATAGTCTGGCCTTTATCAGGCATAAAAGATTTTCGAAGAGATGGAGCTTAATCTACAAGCATACTACGACTTGATTGATGATGCATCACACAGAATAGAATGGGTGAGAAAATTTGAAGAATATCTAGGCCACAACATTGCTTTCTTGGCTTTTGGTTTTGATGAGTCAGTAAGAGATAGTCTTGCTGATAAATCAGAGCTCTCCTATAAATATAATTATACAGAGATGTATTTCGTATAAATATTAGCTGCTATTTAAACTTAAATTTCACTAAACCCAAATACATGACAGTTGTAAATTAATTAATTGAATCTGTTTTAAGCTTTCTCTATTTCGCCTATTTTTTTAATGTATTTTATCAATATTATAATTGCTATATTATGCTTTTTTCAATATTTTATATTATGATTATGATTAAATCTTATTATTTCCAACACATTATTTAATTGTAAGATTTAATTAAATTCAGATCTAAACAAATAATAAAAATAAATCTTACAATGTTAATATATATCTAATGAGGGTTTTTTTATATTTTGTCAGGGTTTTGTCATATATTGAAAGGGTTTTGGTATATATTGACAGGGTTTTGGTATATTTTGACAGGGTTTTTGCATATTTTGACAGGGTTTCGAAGTTTATAATCAGGTTTTGCAATTTTCATAGGGTTTTTATGCATAATAATATATATAAAATATCTTAAAAAAAATAATAAGTAAATATGCATTAGTTGAAAAATCAGAAAATTTCTTCATTATTCTAACTTTGATGTTTTTAATATTTTTAAATTTAAGATATCAATAAAATAATTTACTATAATGAAAATGAAAATCTTCTTCTGTAAGTCACAAAGCAGCCTAATAAAGCCTCACTTCTATTGAAAATTTTACCCATGAAATTTCATCACAATCATGACAAGATCAAATTTACTCAGTAAGTATAAGCGCTTATCTTCAATAATCTACCAACAATTTTTAAGAACCACATCAATTAATTTTTTTAATTCTTAAGTGGAAATAAAGGAGCTACCTCAAGAGTGGAACTGCTGCAATATGACATAATGGAGAGTTGAATTTCTAAATTTCATATGTAAAACTAGGAAGAGCATTTCTCTTTGTTCATAAGTCCCACTCTCGATCTCAAAATCATGAATAAGTACTGGAACCTTATCGCAATAATAAATCTGAGAAAGTAGCAGCAGACCTCGATAAGACCAAAAAGTGGTAGAAAAAGATGAGAATTCAAAACAATTATTGAGTATGGATCAGATATCTCAAGCCTTATGATCACATTAAAAGCAGTATATTTCAAAATAATCCATCAGTTCCAAAAACTCTTTCTATATAGTCTGGCCTTTATCAGGCATAAAAGATTTTCGAAGAGATGGAGCTTAATCTACAAGCATACTACGACTTGATTGATGATGCATCACACAGAATAGAATGGGTGAGAAAATTTGAAGAATATCTAGGCCACAACATTGCTTTCTTGGCTTTTGGTTTTGATGAGTCAGTAAGAGATAGTCTTGCTGATAAATCAGAGCTCTCCTATAAATATAATTATACAGAGATGTATTTCGTATAAATATTAGCTGCTATTTAAACTTAAATTTCACTAAACCCAAATACATGACAGTTGTAAATTAATTAATTGAATCTGTTTTAAGCTTTCTCTATTTCGCCTATTTTTTTAATGTATTTTATCAATATTATAATTGCTATATTATGCTTTTTTCAATATTTTATATTATGATTATGATTAAATCTTATTATTTCCAACACATTATTTAATTGTAAGATTTAATTAAATTCAGATCTAAACAAATAATAAAAAATAAATTTTACTATGTTAATATTTATCTAATGAGGGTTTTGTTTTATTTTGTCAGGGTTTTGTCATATATTGAAAGGGTTTTGGTATATATTGAAAGGGTTTTGGTATATTTTGACAGGGTTTCGAAGTTTATAATCAGGTTTTGCAATTTTCATAGGGTTTTAACGCATTTTATTATTATAATTATTATATTATTCCCTTTTTTAATATTTTATATTATTATTTATTCCACCTCATTTATTAATTTATTTGTTTAAATTAATTTTCTTATTATTTTTAACTTGTTCTTTATGTGAGGTGATCATTTGGTTTTTATGCAGTTTATTTAGTTATTAATTTAATAGAATCACTTTTTTTACTATTCACACAACTGTTAGTGTCAATAGTTTTAATATATTTTTTAAAAGAACTTTATTATATTAATATAAAGTATTATAATAATTACAATTATAAACTTAAACTCAATGAATCATAAAAATTAATCGATGATCGATTATATTTAATTAAATTGATAACAATAAATGAAGTCTCTGGTGTAGATTGTTCACTCACAATAAAAGTAAGTTTCAAAAAGATATCTAAATTTTTTTCTTAGAGTAGCCCGAAAATGGTTAGTTAACAAGAAAGATATTCAGCAGGGGAAAACAGTCAAGATATGGAGTTCATTAATGTAAATATTGTGACAGAAATCAAGGTTACTTGAAAGTTGAAACACTTTTATTTAGATTTCCATTATCAATTAGAGTAATATATATTCTAATTCACTTGTATTTGAATTCTTACAATCATCTATTTTTTTTTTATTTATCATAAATATCTTTTATTTTTTCTCTTTATATACTTATATGTAGTCTTTTTGATTATCTCAAGTAAATAATTTTTCAGCAAATATTGTGGATCTGAGTCTAGCCTCATAAACTTTATAAAATTTTGTAAATTTTCTAATTTATAATTTGATTATTCATCATTCACAAATTATGTCATTTTCTCTTTGGAACTTAATGTTTTACTTTGTAACTGCACTTTTTGCGGTGTGTTGAACTCTCCATTCTGATAGAGGACTTTTAGTATTTTTAATGAAACAAATTTTAGTAATGATCAATAGATAACAAAACAGATTTACAGCTTAATGATGATATTAGATTTGAAGACATCTATTTTGTCAGCTATATGTATAATAAATAAGTATTTGAAGATTTGTAATATTATTAGATGATTAATACCGGGTAAATGGCAAGAGTTCAAAGTTATTCATGAATATTATTTAAATTAATTTAGAATAATAGAAAGCAATTGAAAAAAGAATATAGAACTACAATAGGTTAATGAATCTAGTTTAGCCTATCATTAAGTAGCAATAAGAGATTTAAAACTAGTAGAATAGCAATAGTCCTAATTAAATCAGTAAAAGGAGAACAAACAATTATATATCGTTAGAAAATAAATGATTTTATTTTATTAGCTATGAAGAATGGGTAAATGTATTTGACACAATCTTAAGTAATAACTATAATAAAAGTATAGGAAATATGGAAATTAGAAGATTAAGGATAATGTATGTTATGTGCTTATCATAAGCTGTAGATAGTGTGAACCCAGAAATACTTTTACTAATTTTTGGCATTGAAAAATAATGCATAGATAAACAATTAAAAATATTTTTAATAATTAATGCGGTGATGTATGTGATAAAAAACAATAAATAATGATAGAAGGCATAAAAATGTTATAAACCCGAAATCCACAAGATGGCAACATAGCCAATATTTATACAAGTAAGTAACCAAGTTATGAGTTTGTTTTGCTATTTCATAAATTTTATTATTAAATAGAATTGTGGGTTTGCTATTGATATATTATCTAATATTTTTGAATTCATTTTTTAAAAAATAGTTTCTCTAATAACTTTATTAATTCTATTATTAGAGTTTATAAATTTTCTATAGCTAAAGTCTAGGAATTTGCGATACTCTTGTTGACTTAATCAACTATAATTTTAAAGTTTTGATCTGATTTGATTATCTGTTCATTTTGGTACTCTTGATTAGCTTGAAATTATTTTATAATTTCAATTGACTCTCTTGAATTTTTTTTTTTATGAGCAGCTTCATCGATTTTTTGTTTATCATTAAATGTTACTCATCATATGCTTTTTTATGTGAGTAGCAAGAGACTCTTATGATGTATCACCGATTGTGGTGCTGCTTTTTAATGTCATTAACTAATATTTTTAAAACTTTTAGATTTCTTCAAACCTTCACTATCTTATTATCAAATTAAATTGACCTCAATAGCTTTAAGATTCGTTTTTTGTTCTTCAACTCTTTCAATAGTTAATGAGAAGTTTTGATTTATATTATCGTATTGTTAGTATCTAAGAACTCAGGAACTTTTACTGTTACCTAGCATTAAATTTCATTTGCTTATAATCTTTTGCTATTAACAATTCAACCATATCCAAATCTAGAAATGACTCATCTGCTAAGGTTTGAGAATCTTCCACTTCTGTCAGTTTTTAGTTTTAACTAATGGACTCAAAAATGATGTTTCAGCTTATTATTTACTTTATTGTTATTTTTCAGATGACACTGAATCTTTTTCATTGTTA
Organism: Oxytricha trifallax; assembly: GCA_000711775.1. Lineage (NCBI taxonomy): Eukaryota > Ciliophora > Spirotrichea > Sporadotrichida > Oxytrichidae > Oxytricha > Oxytricha trifallax. The sequence goes on from ARYC01008367.1 coordinate 6,561, forward strand.
TTATTAGTTTAATTGACCTTTCGTTTTACTTCAGCTTTGACAATAAATTTCTCTTGTTTTATTTGAGATTCATTTTAGCAGGAGTATTGTGCTAACTATTTTTATCTCAATTATTAAGAGTACTGAAAACCAAATTATATGATTGTTTGCTGGTAATACTTCAAACTTCCTTAACTAATATATTTTAATATCTACATAAAATTTTAACTAAAATATTTAAATTCTTCAATTAGTCAAGCATTTTATTATTTGTTCCCTATTATTTAAATTCTTCAATTTAATTATCATTTTAAGTTCTGCTGTATAATTAGAGGTCTCTGATAAATCAACAGTAATCTGTCATTTCCTCTAAGTTTTTCGTTTAGATTTCATTGATTGCTAGCTCATTTATTAAGATATTATAAGAATAATCCCCCCTATTTATAGTTCTCTTAATCACATTATTTAGTAATCCCAAAATTAGTATCATAAGATTCATGAATAGAGTTTGCTACTATAAATAAGTTATCTTAAAAATTTAAACTTTCGAAATCAGCACATTTTTAGGATATATTCATGAAATATTTCGACAAAATTGAAAGATAATAAAGAATAATAAACTCATATATCTATATATTTAAAACGACAGAGTGTAATGCTTTAATTTTTTAAATTCTTTAATGACTGAGGTCAGTTTATATATGAACTTAAATGATTTAAGAAAATTCCTCATCTTTGAAATTTTAAGATCACTTACTCTACTCAAACCAATATCTGTCTTATTATAGAAGATAATAGCTAAAGTAGGATATACAGTAAATTTGTGACCACTTTGTTAAAATATTTTATGAGCAACCTTATCCACCTCTCAGAATAAGAACTCTAAATCTCTGCTTGCAAATGATTTATCTATTTTAAGGACATGATTAGAGGGAAAAATGAGCAAATTGAAATTTTCTTCTCCTCAAAGTGAGCAAAATGTTCCCCTTTTTGAAAATTATCAATAATTTATAACTAATGCCTGACATAATTTGTGACAAAGATAGGTTCTTTATCTATTGCACTATTATTAGATTATTTCCATTTATTTAATTAAATTATATATATTATCTATCTATTTTATTTATATGATAAATAATACTTTTTAATAAATAGGATTTGAACTATAGTTCTGATATGTAAATTTGAATCATGTGCAGATTCGCGAGTACCATACTGAAATTCATAAATAATGATATTAAAGGTACTGATCAGAAATTAGAAAAACAAATAGGTGAAATACAGCTTGTATTATACATTTAAATTATTAAATCATAATTATTTAAATATATTTTAATTAAATTATAGAGAATAACACTCAGTGAGAGAAAATGGAGCAGCTTAAAATTATTAGCATGCCAAACAGCTGAAAGTGGATGTTGAGCATCATAGTTTAGAGAATTCTAGAAGAGAAAAAGATGTGATAATTAAGAATTTGACAGAAAGTATATCAAATAAGGAGAGGATAAATTACAATGACATATGATTTAAAACTGAATTCATCTAAAAAGAAGCTAGATAGAAATGACACTTACAGCGAGATATCTATTCTTGCACTTTACTGATACCTTATCAATCCCAATTCCTTGTTGAACCATTTTGAGTAATTTCAAATATTGAAACACTTGGATGCCATGAAGAATATTTTTTTCATGACAGCTAAAATAGACCAATCCCAACACATGCCATTTTAAAATATAATATATAGTAAGAATGTAAAATTCTCTTATTTTTTAATAACATCACTTTTATATCTTGCAATTAATTCCATCATATCATATTAATATATTTTATTAGACCATTTGACTTTATTTACAAAATATTATGATTTTTGAATCTTATTTATATATGATTTTGTGAAAATTAAACTTTAAATAAAACTCAGCCAATATCTACCAAATTATAGCAACAAATATTCGTTTAAAAATAGTAAATAAATTCTTATATTTCAAATAAGTAAATTAACAAGTTATAGCTATCGATAGAGATGATTGGTTATAAGTTACTGAATCATATAAAATAATTTATCTCACAATTTGGGGATAAAATCTTAAATCGATTTACTATGCTTCCTGTTATAAAAGCAGCATACTATTATACTTTTCTTGCCATTTAAATGTCTAAGTTGATTTTAATAGTTTTTATAAATAAGATTTAAGGTTAAAAAGAAAAAATTAAGTTATTAATTAAAACTTAGTGATTAAAATAATTATTAGGCTTTAAAGGGAAACGTTGTATGATATTTATTTAGTGTAATAATAATTATGTTAATAAGTTATTTTTCCTATTAAATTGCTCCCATTAATTATGGAAGCCTATAGTCATCCAAAAGCCCATAGTTCTAAACTTTATGAACTAGTTGTTTATATTTCATCAAATAATTAATTAAAATCTTATTCCTGATAATTCTTGCCTCATTCATTCATTATTTTCCAAATATTTTTGTTTAACTGTCTTGGCTAGGAATTACTATCTTTCATTTCCTCATTTATTTAAGGTCTATATCTTTTTTTTATATCTTTTTTTTAGCTGACCATTTTTTCAGATCTCCCCTTTATACTATAACAAGAATAAAATATGATAAATTTATCGCTTTGACTTATAGAGTTATTTAGTGCTGAAACAATTCCATGTATAATGTGCACAATCAAATTGTTTGATTAATCAGGTCTCTATCTTCTCTTGAATTTTTCTTCTCAAACCATTCCATTTACGCCTTCTTAATCCAAAGAAAATAAAATTTTCGACAATCCATATTTTATATAAATGAAGCAAATCACATAAATCTGGTAGGTAATTTAAAAGTGAAGGTCTGGTTTAGGCGTACTCTAGAAAATCATCATTAGTCAAGCCCTCTATTTAAGGTACAGCAACAACGATAACATCAGATCTTTTTAAATACTAAAAAGTTGTTATTATTAAGTCTCACCTCTTATTCCCATATGTGATATTTCTGAAGAAGTAGACATTTTTGTAATTTAGTTCTAGCATGTAAGCGCCACATTCAGTCAAAATAGTAAAAAATCGTGAATATACTAATGCTCAAATGAAAAGAAATATATAATATTAATACTTGAAAAATTGTTTATAAAATTAGATAAGAATTTGCTAGAATAAAAATAAAAATATAATTAATTGTGAATTGAATTATTCTAAAATATTTATTTTTTTGCTACTTAAGCCCATTTTTGATAATAAAATTTTTAATTTATATCTTTTTGAATGTTCTATTTATATTTAATTATAGATATGAACTTTGTTTATAATCTATGTTAAGTTTAATTTATTCATTTGTAAAAATACGAATCATTTTCAAATAATTTACTAATAAAAGTATCTAATCTTTAAAATAAAAAATTTCTATGTTTAAAATAAATTATTTACTAAAATATAAAACAGTGAATAATTACATTTCATACAAGTATAAAATTAATATATAAATAAAATAATTTTAAAATAAAACAATTAAAATAAAATTAATAATTATATATATAATAATTATTATTGTTATTGTTAATTGCTAAAGATGTCTACCTGATCTCAAAAGAAGCTCACATCTGACGACTTAGAGGTGAAACAAAAAACTAACAAACATCTCTAAAAAAAGCGAAAAAATAAAATAAGATCAGTCTGAGGTGGTTGGCACGCTGACCGGTCCAGGCAAGGGACATGCCCCCCAGGGACCACCCTGATAAAGGCCGCGCCCAGGCAGAGTCAGGGTCGAAGAGGCAAGTCGGGACATGGGACGAGATGACAAGGGACAAGACCCCCGGGAACACCCTATGAGAGGCACATAGGTCCAAAAGGTCAAGTCGCTCCCCCTACTGAAGAAATACCGGACATCAAAATGAAAATGTACTGCAAGAAAATGTATTGGTTGTCAATTGGAAGATTTTTTCGCACCTTAAGTACTAACTACAACTAACTAATATATATATACGCTCAATAATAATAATAACAATAGCAATTAACAATAACAATAATAATTATATATTTAATACTAGAGATCTTTATTTCTAGTTTTCCTATTCACCTTACCTTAAGTTATTCATCATAATCATAATTATATATATATAATAGAAATAGAAGCAAGTAGTGAAAATATAATATTTACAACTTGCGCCCAATTTAAATATATTTAAGTATTAATCAAGCAAATTTATTAAAAATAATTAAAATAATGTTTGGAGAGTGATTTATTTATAATTTCAATTTATTTTAAAATTTTATTTATTCAAAAATTTGTCACTATTTTGGCTGATTCTTATTTCAAAAAATTTTAGAGATCCTTTTTACCTCTAATTTTCTGTCTCAAATAGTTAATATTCACATCATAATGGAGCAAATCCATAGAGTATACTTTTAAATGATAAAATTATAATCACAATTATAATAAATAATTTAGTAGTTTTATAATTAATATAGCTAAATTAATTACTTAAATATAAATAATAAAAAAATAGCAGATTAAATGTGGCTACAAATTAATTTCTTTTTAAAATAATTGGTTCTTTGCAAGTTTAACTTTAGAAAAAAATGGAAAATTACAAATAACATTTAAGAGTACTAATAAGAAAATATTTGAAAATTTTTTTAGGCAAGCTTTATCGATAATGATTTACAAGAATCTGATGATAATTAATCTAATGAAACTAAATCTTAAGATTTAAACATGGAACAAATTTAGTGGATATGTAAAGCTACACTTGTGATACATATTTAAAATTAAAGGTAGGATTTGAAGTTATGTGAATATAGATACTAGAGAGAAAGAAGAAACAATTATGAATACTATTTAATGAATAATTAACAATAGCATAATAAATGACCCTATAAAACATTTAATATAAAACAGTCTTTTGACTAGTATAAAAACAGTTTAAACTAAGAGGAATTAAAAGGGTGCGATTAAAAAACCTTGAATACTCATTTAAAACATCAACTAAAGAATTGTAGAAAAGATGTTTGTGATATAGAAATTTAAGAAACAGCAAATAAGAATATTGAAAGACTCTATTAGTTTTACTAAGCTGATAGTATTAAAGAACAAAAATAAACTCCTTAAGTTAACATCCCCAAACAAGTCATATATCTTGTGACAAATTTTAAAACAAATCAGAGCGTGAATAATGAGAAATATTGTTAATCTAGCAAATAAATGAACAGTACAACAATTAAAATTACTCCAAAAATTCACGAAAAAAGATATATAAAATTTCACGTACTTAACTATAAAATGCTTTTAATATTTATCTTAAACAAAGAAATTAAAGAACTTAAAACAATCATGATAGACTATTTTTAATAATTAGTACATTAAAATGTTTCTATAAAAAAGATTTAATAAGAGTCACATTTCCAATCATTTGAATGACCTTGAAATAAGTATGTCATAATCAAAACCCCAAAACCCTTTCAGTAGTTTGATTGAGTTTTTGATTGATAAAAGTAGACTATTAGTGCATACTTTATTAGGTTTAATAGGATTTATGGAGGGGTTTAATGTTTAAATATTAGTATTTTAAGTGAGGATAACAAGCGAGTTTTTAAAATATTTCACACAAAAATAAGCTTAGAGTCATGTGGCAGTTCTCTGAATTTTATCTTTCTAAGTTGATGTTTGATTGTTTCTATTGTTTGTTAAATCTCTTAGCTTGGCTTGATAATAGTTCAGTATGCAAGTTCTCTGAGACCTCCATTTATTTTATTTTAATCGAGATATTATTTGATTCTCTGCTTAGAATCTCTCTCACCCCTGCAGCTAAAGTAATCATTTCTTGGCATCTCGCTCTCTATTATTATTACTGCTAGAGCCCAGATATCCCATTAAGTGTCTCCATCTCTCCAATCCTATCTCTCTGCAAAATATCCAGGAGTGCCGTATACATTTCCTTATGCAGAGCCTTCCACTCTCTGAGCTCTGTTGAAGTCAATAATATAAACTCTAAGAGGCTGAAATTCAACATGATATTCTCTGGCTTTAAGTCTCTATGAACATAACCTAGCTTACGAAGCTCTTCAATCCCCTCACTATCTGCTATACAATCTAGCTAATTTATCTCTGACATCTATTGTCAGATAAGAATTCTCTGTAAGTCATTTCAAGTAATGGAAGCCTGAAGGCTATATGATCTTTACCAAGTAAAATAGCATCAAGCTATATGATATGCCTGCACTCATTTAACTTTGCCTTTTAAAGAGCATAATACTCATTTGCAAATTTCATTTGGAACTTGTCATCAGCAAGGAAGTAATTGAATGGATATATCTTGTAAGCATATTTGTCATCAGTAATGACTATCTTCTCTATTTTATCTTCAA
>ARYC01008369.1:0-19607 GCA_000711775.1 Oxytricha trifallax
AAGTAAAACATGAATTGAGTAAGAGACTCTTCAAAGATTTATAAAAGCCAGAAGAGATGAACATAGATGCAGGGGCTGACACTAAGAGAAGAAACATGGGCCCAAGCAAGCCTTAAGAGGAAGAAAAGAAAAGAAGCCAAATCCCTTACGGGAAAATTTAATAAGTGAACTTATTCATTCGCTTAAATCTAAAACTTATTTATAAACACAAAATCTCCCCTCTTGCACATACTTTAGCTTTATCATCGCTGACTCTCTTAGCAGCACTCTTAATAAAATCGACTGTATCTATCTTCAAGTCGTGCATCAAGTGATAGAGTAGGAGTTTCTTGTAGTGGACTTTCAATAACCCCCAATATAATTCAATAACATTGAACTGAGGACTGTAGGGAACATTAAATACAGGTGTTATGTTTAGCCTTTCATATTCCTTCCTTGTGTCTTTAGTTTTATGGACAGATAAGTTATCTACAAACAGAATAATCTCTTAGTCGGCGTACTTATCTCTGAGTTATTATAAGAACTTAATGTATAATTCGGTCTTTATTGAGCGAGGGTGAATAACAAGTCTCGAGGCCATTATCTTCGCTTATTCCAACAAGAATTGCATGAGTTTAAACCTTAACCTTTTAATCATATAATTCAATGTAGCTATATCTTTTATACCAAGACCTTGATATGAAGGTATTAACGTGAATACTGCCTCATCAGCGTGTATGAACTTAATATTATTAGTAATAGCCCTCTGCATTAATCGAATATATAATTTAAATTATCCTTATAAAATGGAACATTAAAGTCAATCACTCTCTTAATGCGATTGACTGTCTTGTAAGATATTCCGTTCTTTTTATATATGTTAGCTATCGATTAAGCAGATATGTGAAGCTCAGGAAATTGGCGATGAAACATCACAACCCTTTAGGCTAGAGAGAAATGAGCCCAGTATTTAAGAGTCTTATCATTAATAAGATAGTCAATATGATGCTGCTAAAATTTTAGAGGTCTTTTAGGCTTAGAATTAAGCTGCTATCTCTTTAAATTCAATGCTAATAGACAGTGAGACCTCACAGTTGCTGGAGATTTATGAAGTAGCCTTGCTATAGATGTATAATTAAGAATAGGCCTGAGTTGATCACCATATTAATCACATCCATAACGCAACTTAAACAATAAATCTATATACTCACTGTCATAAACTGACCCCAAACCTCGCATATACTCACTTAAAATACTAATATTTAAACATTAAACCCCTACATAAACCCTATTAAAACCCTAATAAAGTATGCACTAATAGTCTACTTTTATCAATCAAAAACTCAATCAAACTACTGAAAGGGTTTTGGGGTTTTGAATGTGAGATTATAATTAAAGTTATAGATTATGTTTTAATTATAAATTTAGATAACAAGTTATTTTATAATAGCTAAGTTTTAACCTCAAGTTTATTATTATATAATTATCATGAATATTTCAATTGGAAAGCAATCAACACTTATTGGAAACATTTCCAAAAGAGGTCTTATGAGTATACTTTTCATAATATTTTGTAATGTTCGTTCTATTTAGTGTTAAGACAGAGCACTACAGACGTCGAATTGAATGGATTTAAAATTACAGCAGTTGATGATGAGTACTCTCAAAAAAACTTAATATTTCTTCATGGATTGTTAGGTCAAGGTAGAAACTGGAGATCATTCGCTTTAAATGATATTGTAAGACCTATATTCTTAACCTATTTAATTTCCATGTTAAACACTTCTCGAATAGATCTCGGCTAAAAGAAACGTGTATCTTGTAGATTTGAGAAATCACGGAGAATCAGATCATCATATGAGTATGAATTATAGAGAGATGGCTGATGACGTGCTCAGATATGCAGATTAAAAATAAATCGAAAAATTTTCACTCTTAGGCCATAATATTGGAGCTAAGACTGCTATGACATTGGCTTGCATGTATCCAGATAGAGTAAATTCACTGATTAGTATTGATACTGCACCCAAAAGTTTCTTAAATGACAAATAAATAGTTAAGTCTACTATAGAAAGCATTCAAAAGATAAAGGCCTTAAATATCGAGGGTAAAACTAGAAAGACAGCAATGGACGTTATTCAATAAACTTTCAAAGACCCAGGTATTGCTAATTTTGTAGCCAGCAATCTAGTCTATGATGAATCAAACGAAAGAAAGTTTGTTAAGTGGTGTGTTGACCTTGATTCTATTCTCCTAAATTACGAAAACATTATTGGTTTTGATGATAGATTAAACCCATTCGAAGGACCTTCCCTATTCCTTAATGGAAGTCTGAGTGTCTAACACGAAGAATAAACATATAAGAAACTTTTCCCTAATTGCATGATAGAATCAGTTGAAGGAGCTGGACATTATCTTCATACAGACAAACCAAGAGTTGCTGTCACAAGTATCGCTAGATTTTTATATCATATTGAAAGAGAGCCTTAAACTGTAAATGTTTGAAAGACATGAATCCCACAGACTATAACTTTTGGAATATTACTTTAAAGTCAAGGTCAATAAATATATAGTTATCAATAGTATTGTTAAATTTTACATAATTAGAAAAATTTGTTAAATTTCCAAAATTAAATTTACTTTACAAAACACCTCTAAACCATCAAACAGCAATTAAGGAAGACTGTATTTATAATAATTATGAGTTAGCTTGTGAATTATTTTCTAGGAAAAAATTTCACAGCTTAATTTTGATTGGTTAGACTGCAATTAAAACTCATGCTTACTATTAAATAATTATCATTATTTGATATTAAATAACAAACACTAAAACTTTCAACATGCCAAAGGAAAAGAACCATCTTAACCTCGTCGTTATCGGTCACGTCGACTCTGGAAAATCAACCTCAACTGGTCACTTGATCTTCAAGTGCGGTGGTATCGACAAGAGAACCATCGAAAAGTTCGAAAAGGAAGCCGCCGAAATGGGAAAAGGTTCCTTCAAGTACGCCTGGGTTCTTGATAAGCTTAAGGCCGAAAGAGAAAGAGGTATCACCATTGATATCGCTCTCTGGAAATTCGAGACCGACAAGTCAGTCTTCACCATCATCGATGCCCCAGGTCACAGAGATTTCATTTATAATAAATTTTAATTTATTTCATCAAGAACATGATTACTGGTACTTCTCAAGCTGATGCTGCCATTCTCATCATTGCCTCAGGTCAAGGAGAATTCGAAGCTGGTATCTCAAAGGAGGGTCAAACCAGAGAGCACGCTCTCCTCGCCTTCACCATGGGAGTCAAGCAAATGATCGTTGCCATCAACAAGATGGACGACAAGTCAGTCAACTGGTCAGAAGAGAGATTCAACGAAATCAAGAAGGAAATGTCCGACTATCTTAAGAAGATTGGTTACAACCCAGACAAGATTCCATTCATCCCCATCTCAGGTTGGTTCGGTGATAACATGATCGAATCATCAGACAACATGAAATGGTACAAGGGTAACACCCTCATCCAAGCCCTTGATGCTCTTGATCAACCAAAGAGACCCAAGGATAAGCCACTCAGACTCCCACTCCAAGACGTCTACAAGATCGGTGGTATCGGAACTGTCCCAGTCGGCAGAGTCGAGACCGGTCTCCTCAAGCCAGGTATGGTTTTGACCTTCGCTCCCATGAACGTCACCACCGAGTGCAAATCAGTCGAAATGCATCACGAGTCCCTCACCGAAGCCGAGCCCGGTGATAACGTTGGTTTCAACGTTAAGAACCTCTCAGTCAAGGATCTCAGAAGAGGTTTCGTCGCTTCAGACTCCAAGAACGACCCAGCCAAGGATACCGCCTCTTTCCTCGCTCAAGTCATCGTTCTTAACCATCCAGGTCAAATCCAAAAGGGTTACGCTCCAGTCCTCGATTGCCACACTAATCATTTATAACTTAGTATCTTGTTTAGTATCGACTCTAAAAACTTAATCCAAAATCTATTTAGCTTTATTCATTTACAATTAAATTTTATGTTGACACTGCCCATATTGCCTGCAAATTCGACGAAATCGAATCCAAGGTCGACAGAAGATCTGGTAAGGTCCTCGAAGAAGAGCCAAAGTACATCAAGTCCGGTGATGCCGCTATGGTCAGAATGGTCCCACAAAAGCCAATGTGCGTTGAAGCTTTCCAACAATACCCACCACTCGGAAGATTCGCCGTCAGAGACATGAAGCAAACCGTTGCCGTCGGAGTCATCAAGGAAGTCGCAAAGAAAGAGCAAACCGGTAAAGTCACCAAGGCCGCCGCCAAGAAGAAGTGAGCAATCACAGCTTCCTAGCATCAACAAGAACTATTTTATTGCATATTAATTTGTTAAAAATATGTAAATATTTATCACTCTTATCTCTAAACTATCTCACTATGTCTATCAAATTCTATAAATAAGTTTTTTTCCTACGATTTTGCTTAAATATTTTAGCTTAAAATATTCTTTTATCTTGTTTACAATTTATTTTACCTCTATTTTATCTTTTTGTTCAATTTATCATGATATATCAAAATATAAACATTTTTTTGTGTGATTGTTGCTTATTTATAAATTAATTTGTACAAGTATAATTACTGTTATTTTTTTATATAATTTTCTTCAATCAGCCCCTGTCAAAGCTCCAATATTAATACTTAATGATAAATAAAATTAATCAATATTTCTTTCTCTGCGTCTCCATCTTTCCAATTCAAGTTAATCTTCATCCTCCTCAATTCTATCTTCCTGCTCTTCTTCCCTTTCAAACTTAGTCTCATCGTTTTGTAGAATGGAAGTTAAGAAGTCAACTTGCTCTCTGATTGTAGTCATCTACAATTTTTACATTTGCAAGGGGTCTTTTTGGAAGGGCAATTCCTATATGACTTCAAAGTAATAACCTTAATCAATCAGAAACTGTTGTCTCTTATCTGCATAGTACATTTCTTAGGTGTTTGTACTGACTAGAGAATAGAAATAGGCATTGAATTCTTCGGAGTTAGAGTAAGCTTGCTTCTCCGCGCTTTGCTTTGGTCTTAGAATTCTGCCGAGACGCTAAGCTTCTTAACGACGAGAAGCGAAATGGGAAGATATTTGAATAATCACATTTGCACCTGGGAGATCGATTGAAGTATCTCCTACTTTTGACAGGAAAATAGTATTATAAATGGAAAATTCTATACTTAGTAATTTAAATAAATATTTCTTTTAAAGATTAAATGAAATTATAGTACTGTTGATATCAATAAAATATTACTGATCAATTATTTTTTTTTTCTTAATAAAACATATAAAAACAAAATATTTTGTTCAGCTATATAATTTAGTAAATTTATTTAATAAATTTTAAATCCAAGCAATATTGATTTCATTAGTTTTTTGGAAATAATGCAAAATTCCCATTCTTTCTGATTAACTCACATCGCCTGAGATGTAGGGTTTCTTTAATTTCTTTGCATACATCTTAAGTGCAAATAAGTTGTCTGAAAATACAATAATTTTATCACCTCTGCTCTCATGAAGATTGATGAGATACTAGCATGCCAGGAATTTGTTTGGGTTGTTGACATACAATACCTGTTTCATTCTTGGCTTAAGATTATGATTCAAATATTCTCTATAGAATTCGGTTGTCATCTCACACCAAACTTCAATGCATTAGACTCTAGCAAGAAAGCCTTATTCTTGCAGATCTAGCCAGTTAGCTTCATAAAGTTTTGGCCCGATCAAGAAGTTAAGATCTTAAATTTTATTATCTTCACGAACTAGAGTAGCAGTTAATCCAAGTTTGCAGTGAGATTTACAAATAGCTAAAACTTTTCTGAACATTTCAGCTGGAACAACTTAGACTTCATCCAAAATCAGGAGGCCCCAGTCAGTATTTCTTATAGTATCCATTATCTTTTAAGTTTAACCAGATCTACTACCTTGATAAGCAATCATGTTGTAAGATGAAATAACAATACCAGCTTCTGAGTCTGGACCTTTAGATTCAAACATTGGATCCTTTGTTCTAGAAGTGAATCTGCAAACCTTTCCTGCTATATTTGACCATTGGTAAAACTATTGTCTCCATTACTGGACTGACACATCACTGGTACAAAGAATCATAGTACTCTTTTTTACAGTACAAGCTGCAATAATTCCTGCCAAGGTCTTGCCAGCACCACAAGGAAGTACAATAACTCCGGATCTTGCCCTTCCATTACTGAACATCTTACTCAGACTTTATTCTTAATAGCTTCTAATCTAGGTGGTAGATTTAAGTTCTATTTTTAAGTCTGGAATAGTTTAATCTCGTTTAAAGTCATATTCTTCAATGAGAGGATAGTTAAGCCTAATACATGCCTCCTTAACTTCCTCAAACAAATAAACTTAATATATAGATCAATCTTTTCAGCATCAATTTCCAGAATTAATTCTTCCTTTCTTCGCTGTAAAGCCTTTGCATCAACACTGTTGCCATCCTAGCCTCCTTCATTAGTATCTACATCTTCCATTTCTTAATCAATGAAGATTTAGAATTCATCTTTAAGATTCATAAATCGTTCTGTCAAATCCTGTTACTCAATATTTTAAGTCAATATTTGTTGCCCTCCAGTAGTACCTGTTGCAGTTGAAGCCCTGTTTAATTGTGAGGATGTTGAATATGAATTCACTCCCAATAACCTGTCTCTTAGAGCCCTCGCCTCTGAGCTTTCAACAACGTTAATGTTCCTTTCAGCTCTCTCCTTCTATCGCTATTCCTCAAGGCGATTCTTCTCAATCTATGATTGATAAGCTGAAGCTACTTGTTAGATGTTCAGTAAATTCCTTCTGACATTTTTATCATTAGTCTCAATGAAATATTTGTTGCTTTTTAGAACTAACTTAGCTTTTCCATATCTACTTGAGTATTACTCAATGAATCCTTTTACGTCAGGTGGTATTTCCGCATTTTTCGATAGTCTATCTAACACCTCAAAGATGTCATCCTTCGTCAAATTTACACTCATGGCTTAAAAATTTAGATACAAAAATATATTTTTGGCTGCATATAGCGAATACGCTGTTAGCACATATTCGTGAATGTAAGTCGGTCTACTAACAGGCTCAGCTATTGCAATCATGAATTCTGTAGCTGCTTTGTAGAGAGGTGAGAATGATTCAAGATAGAGTTTAAAGTTAGGCCCAATCCAAATAGGTCTCTTTTCGTGATCTTCTTTTAGTTTGATCTGTTGTGTGTAATCTTGGAACTCTCTATGAAAGAAATTTCCCTCTTCGAAATCTTCCTAGTTGTCAAACAAATCTCTATCTGTCATTTCTTACTGATCACCAATATAACTAGATGATCTCTAGTCCATTCTTTATTGTTGTTATTGATTGATACTTATACCGAATTAACTTCCGGCTTATCCTCCTCTTCTCATTTTGTTAAAAAATTAGATTATAATTGCACTGATTCTTACATTACTTAAGCTAAATGATACTCATTAGTAAGTGTAAGCCAATTAAATCTAAAATTGTGCAATTAATTTCTTAAATATTTGTTTATAAAGCACAAGTAAAAATTTGCATTTCAATATAAATGACTAGTATATTTCCTCAAACTTCAGCACCCCATCCTTTCTTGTGGCTGACATTGTTTAGATTCCATGCGTTGGTCATCATAAGCTCGAAATATTGATCGTTATCTATTGAAGCACTCACGTTTGTGTAGTATTCAATGAACTCCTTCAAGTTGATTTGTCTGTCTTTATCCTTTGGATTTTTGATTGAGTGATGAAGTTCGAAAGTATCCAAGAATTCATAGAGTACTTCATCTTCAGTCTTTTTACCTGCCTTTACCTCTGGGTGGAATTTGGCGTTGTATACTCCCTTTATATCATCTAGTTCGATCAATCCATTTCCGTTCTTGTCTAGCTTGTCGAAAGCTCTTCTAACGAGTTGCTTTCTGAAACCATTCATCTCTCCAATTACGCTTCTCATCAACTCGTCATAACTGATGTTTCCATCTCCGTTTATATCAAACAAGTCGAATAATTGTCTTGCTTCCTCTGGAGAAATTTATATTCTGAAATCGCAAACTGCTTTCCAGAACTCTTGGATTTCTAAGCTGCCGTTATTGTTATCATCCATAATTTTAAAAACTCTCTGCATACCAAGAATACCTCTAGCACCTCTGGAAGCTAGCTTATCTCTGAACATTTTCACAAGATCATCATCATTATGTTACACACCTGAGTAAGTAACACCAGTGTGTCTCTATGAAGTAGACATAAACTGCATCTTGTAATCACTTGGATTGGCAAATGTTGAGGAACCAGCAATAGGCATGTTGGGATTTTATCTAAGAGCTCCCTCATTGAAGTTACCTCCAGTTGAAGTTTGCCATTCTTGTTCCTTCTTCTTTCCAAAAGGAGTCTCTTTATCAGTACCGAAAAGATTTCTGTGATGGTCTTGTCTCCAGGCATCTCTAGCTGAAACCTGAGTAACCTTTCTTTAACTTCCAGCATAAGCAAGGTTATCAGTGTTGTTTTTGCCGTCGATGTTCCAAGCATTGGTCATCATTAAATCAAAGTAGGCATCATTGTCGATATTAGCTGAGATGTTAGTATAATATTCAATGAACTCTTCAAGAGTGACTGTACCATCACTCTGAGAACCGTTCATAACATTATGATGCATTTCGAATGTCTCAAGGAATTCCTTTAATACTTCATCCTCTGTCTTCTTTCCACTCTTAACATCTGGATGCTTGCTTCCATCATACTTGCCCTTAATATCTGCAACAGTGAGCACACCATCTCCGTTATAATCAATCTTCTTGAAAGCCTTAATAACCATTTAAGTTCTGAATTAGTTCATAGGACCTACTACCACTCTAATGAATTCATCAAAGTCAATATCGCCATTTCCATTCAAATCGAAGGCTTTGAACAAGCTATCAATATCTTGTTCGCTGACATCTACTTAGAAATCTTTAATACCTTTCTTGAACTCATACATGTCAAGAGTACCAGAGTTATTATCGTCCATAATTTTAAATTGTCTTCTAAGACCAATCATACCTCTGCCACCTCTTTGCTTGAGCTTATTTCTGAATCTCTCAACTTACATGCTTTGGAACTTAGGAGTAGGCTGAGTATTCTGAATTACGACTGAGGAGGAAGTTTATTTACTAGGTCCTTGAGTTGGTTGAGGCTGGTACCCACCTTGGAATTGGTCTCTGGGTGGCATGTTTTATTAAGCTTGCTTTTAGAATTATTTATTCTGTCTGACAACTTCTTCCTTTTCTTGTGGTGGATTTGAGTACATCATCTTTGAGACGTTGCCTCTTGATGCTGAAGTAATTGGCTTGTAAAGATCGTGTGTGTTTACAAGTGGGTTGTCTCTGCTTGCTTATCCACTTCTCTGAACAGGTACTGGTGGTTATCTATATTCCTTAGCTGGTCCTCTGGGTTCCTCGTTTGCCCAACTTTTATCATACTTTTTATAAGTTTGTGCGTCACCTTTCAAGTTCCATGAGTTATTCATCATTAATGCAAAGTAATCGTCGTTATCAATGCTTACTGAGATATTGGTGTAGTACTCGAGGAACTCGTCAAGGGTAATTCTTGAGTCTCTATCTTATTAATGCTTTAGGTTATGGTGCATTTCAAAGGTCTCAAGGAACTCCATCAAAATTTAGGCCTCACTCTTTCTACCTTGAATAACATCTGGATGCTTTGAAGCATTATAAAGGTCTTTAATGTCATCAATATCGATAAAACCACTGCTATTTCATAATAAAAAATAATTTAAAGTCTTATCTTAATTGCAATATTTACATAAATCTTTGTTGATTACCAATATCTTTGTCAATTTTTCTAAAAGCTTTCTCAACTAAGGCTCTTCTAATATCATTGAGTTCTCCTCTAATTGCCATCAGGAACTCGTCAATATTTAGAGTACCATCTCTGTTAGTATCGAATTCTTCAAAGAGAATAAACTTTAAAATATTATAAAATATTTTTGTGCTTTTACTAATAGAAAATTTAAATAAAATTATTATCGAAGGAAATTCATAATAGTAGAAAATATAATATTTGCGATTAACTTTAGAAGTTATATGAAATCTCAAATTGATCTGATGTATTAAACTCAAAATTTCATACAAATTAATAAATGAAGCTGCTATTTCTTTTTTTTTAAAATAGCTGTATGCTTATATTGAAATTGTTATTTAAATTGTATGTGAATAAATAAAGAACTATACCTATGAATATCTTATCTTTTAATATAAAGATAAAATTTTAATGATTAAATTTCATCAATTTAAATTAATAGTTTTATTATAATGGGAACATTGTCATCGCTGACACCAACCTTAAAATCTCTGCAAGCCTTTTGGAACTCTGGGAGTGAAATGCTCTTGCTTCCATCATCGTCCATGATAGCGAAGAGCTTTTAAAGTCCAATGATACCTCTGGCTCCTCTGGATTTGATTTTGTCTCTGAACAGCTTTACTAGCTCGAGTGCATCAATCTTTTGGCCTCTCACTGGAGCGCCTCTACTAGATTGAGAAACATAGCTTCTTTGGGATTGAGCAGCTTGAGATCTCTGGGTTCCATCACCACAGAACATAGAAGCGAATTCCTTGTAGTCGATTTGCCCATTTCCGTTTTGATCGTAGTGAGCGAATACTCTTTCAAAATCCTAATTAAAATGACATGATGATAATGAAAGTTTACTTGTTTTTCAATATAAACTTTCAAAACACAATACAAATCTAATTGAACATCACACAGACCAAATATTAAATTTGGCTAAACATTTTTAATAGATTAATGAATGATGACACCGATTTTCTCAACTGTGCGGTAAAATTAGTCAATGTTGACTTCTCCCTTATTGTGAATATCGAAGAATTTAAAACATTTTGCAAGGAAACCCTCCTCACCCTGGTTAGGTGGGCACTTTTGCATAAGCTTGGCTTTCATCTCAGCCTCGAAACTAAAGAGATCACAGTTAACGGAAAGATAGATATTTACTTTTTAATGACTTTGTTCATAATTACTAGTCTAAATCTTTTGAAAAAATTTAAGGGACTATTGAAATATTTAAAATACTTTTATTAAGATTATTAAGAAATCTAAAAGGATTAGGGAAAAAATTAATCAAAATTAACAACCCTAATTTTATTTATTTAACTATAATATATATTTTACTTGTGACTACTTTACTTATTGCTAATGTTCTTATTGAAAGTAAGTTCATATGTTTTAATATAAAAAAATAAAAAACTCATACTCTTAAAAACTGAAACCTTAATACATATACTTAATTTATATAAATTTCATTATATTTCATTGATTTCTATACCGAACTTTTTATTCAAAAATACTGCGGCTTCTTCTACTAAGTGCTCAAGTATCATGTCGCTTAAGTCAATTTTGACTTGCGCTTCCTCAAATTCATAATTCAGCCACTAATGCTCATTTTCCACAACTTCTGTAGCGAGCATAGCAGCTAATCTTCTCTCCCTCGTCTCTTAAAATAATTCGTCATCGAATTGTTCGCTATCGTCTACTTGCCGACGGAATAGAAATATTGGTGAAGGTGCACAACCAGAGAAAGTTTAAGCCCATCTCATTACATCTTACTTTACCATAAAAAACAGGCGTTCTGTGTCCACTGAATTTGTATCAACTTTAGTCTGTAGTCTTCTGTTTTTGTTACTCCAAGGCATGGGTTCCCCTTAAACACCATAAGGCCTGAATTTCATTAAACTTTCATTGAGAGCATCAAAGACTGACTTGTTATGAATGTGTGTACTTTCTTACATTACTGAACTTTCTAGATCTACATCATGGATGCCATTTTGATAAAGCATTCTTATCTAAGACTCCTCTCTTAATCTTTCGATGTCTAGATATAAGTCTATTGGTAATATTGGATTTATGAGAGATATTAATAACCAAAATATTACTTCTTAAAAATATTTATAGAAAGGTTCCCTTGGATTTCCATTTAGATCCATAGCTGTTTCAAAGTGTTCATAAGAACCAATTTCAGAAGTTTACAACATATTCAGTAAGTCGATTTCATTTCTCTTTATAGGAGTGGTCAAAACTTGCAAGAATTATCTATGATAATTTGTATCCTAAGTAGATATTAAGGCTGGGTTATGAGCAAGCATAGTTAAATACTACAACTCAGCTTATTAAAGAGACTGGATAACTTCATTGATGTAGTTTTCGACTCTAATGAGATCTTGCTCTACTACTATTCTCATTCTAAACTCAATGGTCTCTCTTCTATTTTCCTTTTCATTCATCTAAGCATCAATTATGAAAATGTCAGTGGCTGGCTCAGCGATCAATTGATTATGTGCTAATTATTGTAGGAATACATTTGATTTGGGAAACATATTTATAATTAATAAATTTAAAATTTAAAATCGTGGCAGTTAACTTTGTCCTAGCCTAGACAATATGGTACTTGTTCGAAAGAGAATTCAAAATTAACTGGACTTTACTATTGACGGTATCTCTCTATCACATTCCTGAAGTGAAATAAATTGATTTTAATTTTTGGTGATTTGTTTAGTTGATTTTGTTTCCAAAATTAAAGTGGAGTTAGCTCGCTTTAGGGATGCGATAGAGGAGTACCGTCAATAGTAAAGTTCAGCTGATTTTTGAATTCTCTATCGAACAAGTAGCATATTGTCTAGGCTAGGACAAAGTTAACTGCCACCATTTTAAATTATTAATTTATTAATTATAAATATGTTTCCCAAATCAAATGTATTCCTACAATATTAATGAATTGGGTGCTCTTCTTTTCTTTTATTTACTACTGTTTCAAGACTTAATATATGCTGGAGTATTTCTTCAGTAATTTAGTCTGCTAGCTAAGAATAGTCGGGTGCTATTAATGGCTATAGAGCCGGATTTATCAAGCTTTGATTGATTTATTAGTTTTAGAAGAGCAACTGTGAATCATTAGTAAGCTAGAAACTATTTGAGATGCTAGGCTCGTTCATGCTTTAGTTCTTCTTTAAGATATCGGCAATTTTTATGTTTTCACCTGGCTTAGCATTTTTGAATAGGAAAGCCTGCTGGTGCTGCATGAAAGCTGTTTAATGATACATATCATGATCCTTATGAATTGATGAATCTTAATTCTTTAGTTCCTAACTGCTCTAGTCCAGATATATTGGCTCAGCATCTTCCTTCTCATTATTAATTTTAATTTGAGATTCATTAGCTTAGAACAGCTAACTGTGAATTTGATTATGAACTTTATCGTTATTCTTTGATTCCTCTTGATGAATGTTAAGTTAGCTCTCTGCTCTTCCCAGTATGCTTTCATCTTCGTAATCTTAAAGATTCGAAGATAGAATCTTTCTCTTGTCCAAAGACTTAAAATCCTCAATAGAGAACTTCTGGTCCTAGAAATAATTGTTAAGCTCACTCTCATTTAGCAGTGAATCGTTACTTTGAAGATCATTCATATCTTAATAGTAATTTTTGCCCTTGGAATATCTGTTGCTAGAATCTTCAAATAAGTTTTCTTAAATCCTTATCTATTCTTTATCATTGTTTAATGGTTGTCTTGGGTCAAATCTGTAAGAATCCACTTCTTTTAATTTTCTTGCATCTTCAAGATTTATAAGTTCTAAGTCATTAAAATTTATTTTGCTTTTCTTAAGTAAATCTGAAAGATCTTGTTCTGATCGAGATCTGGTTAAAATCCTTTCATCATCTGCTTTGCTTGGATTCTAAAATTGATGAACAATTAAAACTTAAACTTCAAAGACCTTATTTAGAGTCAAAGTTATTTTTAATTTATTTATGTTATTAATTAATAGTCATTCTCTAAATTAATAAATACACAAAATCTCAATTCAATTAAATCTGTATCATTTAACATTTAATTTTTTCTTAAAATATAGAGAATAGTTTTAAGAGTTTTTAAAATGTTTGAAATAGTTGCATCTCTTCTCTCTGTGATGAGATTTTATGAAGCATCATCAGAATCTTATATGTAATCTAAGATTTATCTTGGACCGTTATTAGACAACTACGATTCACTGAAGTTTTTATTTTAATCCTCAATAAAAATTCCATTCTTCTACACTAAACTTGGTCTATTGCTTATATCTTGCTAATTTTATCCTGATTTTTATTGGCTTTTAATCCAACTTGATTCAAGGTAATCAATTAAGTTTTCTTGCTAATTTTTAGGGCTCACTCTCTTTGACGAAATCTAACTTTCCAGGAACTTTTAATCCTTTATGATTGAATATTTATCATACTAATTGTTGGGTCCCCTACTGGAACTCATACTCAATCTAACGCTTCTCTAAGACATAGGCTAGAACTCATCCAATTCAAGTATGCTCTTACGAGGTTCTTATTTGCTTATAGTATTATAGCTAGAGTTGGAATTTCTGCTGCTGTATGAATTAAACTATAGGTTATTCTTAGAGCTGTTATCAATTTGTATTTTCATCTTCTTTCGCATATTATCAACGTCCTTCTAAGTGTCTTCTATCATTTTAAGGGTCTTTTGCCATTCTTCCTCAAACTGCTTTTTTGTTTTCTTTATTTCATCCGATTCAAGTTGAACCCACTTCTCCAAAGATTCCTTCTTGCTGACGTAAGTTCTTGGTGAATATTGTTGATTTTTGTACATTTTCTTGATAAACTTTTTCTCCTTGGTTTTTCTATAGTCTAAAGCTTTCTACCGCATCTCAATCAAGTTCATAAGTTCGTTATTTTTCAGCATTTACTATAGCTTTGATTAGGTGAACTACTAAAATGAATTTCTTTCAAAAAGTGACTGAGAAGAGTTACTATTAATTTCTCCAACTTAAGAACCTTTCGAGTCTTAGCCAAGCTAAATCTTTTACTGCTTGTTAAATTGATTTAACTGTGATTGCACTGAACTGGGGTTTGAAATAATTTATCTTACACTAGTCTGATTCGAAAGTATCTCAATTGGATTTATACCCATGATTTACAGGGATGTTATATTTGAAATCTTTCATTAAACTTTCATTTTCGTCTTTTATTTAAAAATCATTCTTAAAGTCTTCATTAATATTTGAGTTTAACTCAGTATCTATGATGTTTTAGAATCTATACTATTCTTTTTGATTATTGCATTAATCAAATATATTGATTCATTTCATATTATACCATAAAAATTTCACAATAATGACATTTGGTTATTCACTATTATGAGATTCTATAGATGGTTTCTGTGAAATGGATTTGTGAATCTAACCAGATTCAGGTAGAGATAGGTATTTATTTTAAGTCATTAGATTCTCGGGATGATATTCAAAAACTTTGTGTATTTGATTCATGTTCCAACCGAGACAACCCCCTCCCACCCTAACTAGACCCCCCCCTCCCACCTCAACAACATCCCCATTCATATGAAAATTTTGATTCTCAATGTTTAAATAATTTTCCTTCATGATTACTTGATATCATAATATTTCTTACACTAAAAGAATATCATTTTTTTTCAAAATTATTCTCATACAATACTATGATACTCTCTTTTCAATTTTGGTATTTAATAACTTCCACTACGTCCGTCGACCTTTTTAGCGCATACTCCTATAGGAAAATTATATAATTATCTATATCTCATGGTCTTGATATAACTATAACGAAAAAATAATCAACCAATAAACCCACACAAATATTAATCCTTACAATTCAAAAAATTTTAATCGACTGCATTCAATATAATTTTAAAAGCAGTCCCATAATTTATATATTATATTTTTTTTCTCAATTTCCTGTAAATTTTATCATTATAATTTTAATAGCAATTTATTTTTTATGTAAATAAATATCAAGAATATTGATATAATATGTATTTAAACTAAAATAAATCAGTTAGTAAATAATATAGATATAATTTTATTATTTTATATATTCATATTACTTTAATTCTATTTGAACCTGATTAATTTTAGTTTAAATACATATTATATCAATATTCTTGATATTTATTTTACATAAAAAATAAATTGCTATTAAAATTATAATGATAAAATTTACAGGAAATTGAGAAAACTATAATATATAAATTAATGGGACTACTTTTAAAATTATATTGAATGCAGTCGATTAAAATATTTTGAATTGTAAGGATTAATATTTGTGTGGGTTTATTGGTTGATTATTTTTTCGTTATAGTTATATCAAGACCATGAGATATAGATAATTATATAATTTTCCTATAGGAGTATCCGCTAAAAAGGTCGACGGACGTAGTGGAAGTTATTAAATACCAAAATTGAAAAGAGAGTATCATAGTATAGTATGAGAATAATTTTGAAAAAAAATGATATTCTTTTAGTGTAAGAAATATTATGATATCAAGTAATCATGAAGGAAAATTATTTAAACATTGAGAATCAAAATTTTCATATGAATGGGGATGTTGTTGAGGTGGGAGGGGGGGCCGAGCTAGGGTGGGAGGCGGCCCTCTCGTTTAGGCTGGAAGGGGGGGAGGGGTGGCCTCGGTGGACAAACATTACCTATTTTATTATAAAGGTACACCGTCTTCTATCTTTGGGGTTTATGGAAGTGAGCAACTATTGATATTACTCATATACACTACCTTCTTATCATCGTTACTTTACTGATTGACGATTATTAAGTTATTGTTGTCATTTCTTAAGTTTTCTTCATCATAGTCTTCATCTTCGAAATCGTCCTCTGGATCATACTCTTATTTGTCTTAAAAATCTGCTCTATCGTTAAACTTCTGTGATTCTTGGCTTTTATCGTACTTTAACGTATTGTAATCATTATTTTGACTTAGACTTTTAAAGTTATGGACCACTGTTTCTTGGGGACTCTATTACAAATCTTGCATCATTTGACTATCAAGCTATTAATCATAGAAGCCTCTATGAAATAAACGAATTCTATAGAAGTTTTGGATCTTGCCTATCTAGTCTTATATATATTGAATTCTCTCCTCATCTGAAAGTTGATTAAGCTTGGAAACTAAAACTTATCTTTTACTCTACTTCAACTAACTTTATGAATTGATCTGCCTCTGGTTGGCTTTTTATAAAGCCTTTTAAGTTGGAGATTTTCGTCTTACTGTACTCTTCTTTTAATTAGATTGATTTGCTTAATTCATTAACAAAGGGGCACTTTCTGCACGCTCTTTAAGTTTCAAGACTTGTTGACTATCTTTACTTCTTTGCTACTAATTTTTCAATTTCTTGATTTATAAACTCAATTGAGATTTCTGCATATAAGAATTTTAATCTAACAATTAAACACCTTCATGATGCTTAAGATTTGACTTGGATTTGCTCTTTTTAGTAATTGACTTTTCTTTCCTAAATTACTACTTTGGAGAGAATATGTATTACTGGGTTTATGAAAGCTGAATGTTTGGAGATTAAGATTAATTGCCAGGGGATGACAGTAAATTTTTGATACTCTTTTAAGTAATATTCTAACTTGATATATCCATCTTAGAATGATTTGAGTTTTTACTTCTGATTTATTGCTCTTTCTTTATTGAGTTTATTAGCCTGTAGTATTCCTCGTAAAATTCTGTCGAAAGACGACTGCTGTCATCATTTGCTTCAAAAGTGTCATTTAACCTATCATCGATTTTAGGGTTTATGGTTTTTTTCAAATTAACATTTTCAAATACAATTCTCCTTCCACTAATTTTACTTATATCTTTCAAGTTTTCCAATTTATCGTTATCAACTTATAGAGTTGTGATTCGCTTCTTGAATGATTATTTCTCGAGCTTCTTTTTACAGAATTCATTTAGCTTTTAGATATTTTCTTGCATTTTTATAGCTTTAAGCATCTCATCTTGCTATTCTTTGTTTTTTTAAGTGACGATTAGCTTCTATTTTTCTTTCATGAATTTCCTAATTTTGTTCTTTTTCACAACTATGACTTTATTTACTGGTTAAACTCTTTCTGAGATAAATTAATCAGCTCCCTAGTTTAAAGGCAAAGTATCATTTTTATTGACCACTTAAGGTTTCTTACTTTACTTGATCTTGAGTCTCTTGGCACTCGCATTTTATAGTGGTATTTATATATCTGTTATAAATTGTTAAGACTCTTCTTCAACTGGTTTACTTGAAAGTAAATTGTTCTTATAACGTTGTTCAATTGTTCTAAGCTCCTCTTAAATTTCCCTCTTAATATCGATAAATTCTAAACCGTAGCTCTTTCTATGATTCTTAATTTTCAAGTTTTTCTTTCTAGAACCCTGTTTGATTCTTTCAAAGTCAATCTTTTAAGTTTGTGATTGCTTTTAAATAAAGTTGTCTCTTTATTGGATGTTTTAACTTATTTTGTTCTAATCAGCCCAGAATTTGTTTTAACTGAAATTCTAAAATTTATCAGCATTTATAGTTTCTGAAGAGGCTTATTAACCATTATTTTAGTTCAGAAATTATGGGTGTTGATTCAAGGATTTTTTGTATGTCTTATCTTTATTGATTTTTCTGACCATGTTGTTTTTAATATCTAATTACTCTCTTTTCCTTCTTTAGTTTTCTTCATCATTAAGTTTCAGTACTTTTTCTTCATCCTTTAGACCTTATTTTTCTCAAGTTTTCTCTTACTATTTTATCAATATTCCCAATTTGCTTGAACTCTTTGATTTGTCTCTCTTGGCTACTATGGTCCCTCTACTTTTTGCTACTTAATGATTAAGCGTTTTAAGGGGGGTTCTATGAACTCTGATTTTACCTGAAACTCTGCTTATTTTAAACTTTAATTTTACTAAAAATAAAGAACGTTATACTTCTTAGTGGAGTCCATTATCTTAATTCTATCCCATATTTTGATATACACCATTTTAAAGTTATTGTTAAGAAGGCTAGACTACTTGTGAATTAACCCCTCTTCCATGTTCGCTGTGTAAGAAACTTGTAGAACTGACTCCTTAATGATTTTGATTTCTATCTGGAGTCACTTCTATCACATTATATTGAAAGATATGCTCATTTACTGGTAATTCTGCCTTAGTCTTTTTTAATATGGATTTTGGCAGAATTCCGGTTTAGTTAACAGAATTTGAACCTTTAATAATGGCTTCAGGTCTTTTAGTTTTGAGTCTTTCATTAGATCTTGATCTTCCTTCACGCTTTGGTTGAGAATTAGCAACCTTCTTTTGCTTAATTGCTTGATCCTTGACTTGAGCTTTGTTAAAGAAGTTATTTTATAAGGCAATATTTGCACCTGAACTGTTTTACCTCCTAATTCCTGATAACTCAAGTTTCAAGAGATCATGTGTCGTCTTATTTTTAAAATCAAACTAATTGCTCTGCTATAAGGAGATATCTTTATCAAGCTAATTTAGCAACTCATGAAATCCCATAGAAGAACGAATTTCTCTTGAACTCTTAGTGGCATTGTTTTTTAGATTCATTGATTTCATTTTAGTTATCCTTTGCTCTTATAAACTTTCAATGTTAACAATCTGCTTATCAGGGTTTTTATTGTTCTACTGAATTGCCTATGATTTGCTTTTCTTCTTGTGATTTTCAACACTTTTGCTCTATTGCTTATTTAATCGCAGTTACACATTGCTGCTTTACTTTGCTTTTCTTCTCTGATCACTATTAGTTC
>ARYC01008370.1:0-18151 GCA_000711775.1 Oxytricha trifallax
ACTACGCTTTAAGAGCAGTGCAATAGACTTATAGTTCAGTACTGGTTTGAGTTATTCACTGTAAATATCACATCCATAACGCAGTTTAAACACTAAATCTATATACTCTTCATCATAAATAGACCCCAAAAGCTTGTAATTTTAGTCTCGCATGTAATTAATAACCCCAACCCCTAACAAATTCCCTACAAATCAAAGCACTTATAAACCTCATTAAGGGGTTTTGGTTTTGAATATGGCACGTACCGATTTAGGAGGTGCACCTAATTAAGTACGTACTGCTTTAGGAGGTATTTTGTGATTTTATGATATAAATTAGAGTGCTCCTAATTAAGTACTAGCTTTAATTGATGCTCCTAATTAAGTAATAGCATTTTAGGAGCTGCTCCTAATTAAGTAAGTACCAATTTAGATTTAAAAATATGGAACTATAACATTAGAAATTGATATCAATCTCTCAAGTTTGAAACCAGTTCTCAAAACCTTTTCATATCCTTCTTAGAGGTTGACCTCCTATATGATGCCCATATTTAATAGTTAGTTTAACAGAGATATATTATTGAAATCAATAAACTTAAATATGAATATCATTTCTTAGATCTGTAAACAAGATGGAGTCAATAAATGATGCAATGAAAAGAGTGCAAGCACAAGAATTGATTCAAAGATTTAGAAGCAAGGAGGATTTGCATCGCTACCTGGTTTAGCAAGGTAATGAACTCATACTGGCTAATCTTTATTATGTAGTTGTTTGTTCCTGCCAACGATGGAAGGTACTAAAATATCATTTCTAAGAGCCATAGTCTGCTAAGAGTAGAAAGCATTAAAAACTTAAGATGTAAAGTTTGCAGAGATTCAAACTATCCAGAAATCTCAGTGACTAACTTATATGATGATGCTATGAATGACCCAGAGGTTTCGCATACCTGCCTACAAAGAAGCAGTTGTAAAACAAACTACCTGAAAGAAACTATTTCTTTGGCATACTTGCAACAATCAAAAGTGATTACTTAAAAGAAATTATTCAAGAATCTCATAAGAAAAGGTACAGCATCTCTTCAGAAGATAAGGACAAACAAGGATAAAGATAGTGAGAGCTGGCTATCAGAGCTGCAGAAGCACCCTTATATTTCAAGTAAGATTTGTAGCTTAACTCTTTAGAAAAATCTGGAACTGCCATCTTCTTGATGAAGGAATAGAGCAAGCTTCACAAAGAGCGAAAGTCGCACACAAAGTATGAAGTTAGCAAGAGACTTTATTCAAATATTTAGCCTCCAGAGTCAATGAACATAGAAGCTGGAGCTGGCAGCAAGAGAAGAATTTCAGGAGGAGGGAAGCAGGAAGTAGAAGAATATAAAGAGAAGCCAGCTCCCTCTAAAGAATTTTAAATATGACTTATATATTCATTAACTTATCTAAAAAACTTATTTATATACATTCACTCTCCCTTCTTTAGCACACTTTTAAGCCAATATATTATCTACTCTCTTTGCAGAGCTTTTAATAAAGTCTACTGTATCGATAGGTAGGTTTTCATGCATCAAGTGTTATAGCAGCAGTTTCTTGTTATGACATTTTAAAATACCCCAGTAGAACTCTATTCCATTAAACTATGGACTGTAATGTATGTTGAAAACTGGAGTTATTCTAAGTTGTTCATAACTCTTCCTTGTTTCTTTAGTCGGATGAACAGAAAGATTATCAACGAATAGTATAATCTCTTATTCAGGGTACTTCTCTCTCAGCTGCTCTAAGAACTTAATATACTGCTCCGTCTTAATAGAGCGGGGATGAATAACATAAGTTTCTAAACCAGCATCCTTGATAATTCCTCCAAGAATTGCCATTGTTTATACCTTTACATTCTAGTCATATACTACTATGTTGCTATGCCTCTTATACCAAGACTTCTAGATAAAAATGTTGAAGGTAAACACAGCCTCGTCAGCATGTATAAACTAAATATTATTCTAATAGCTATCTGCATTTAATTATAAATATAATTTAGGTTATTGTTGTAAAATGGCAGAGTGAAATCAATCACTCTCTTGATACGATTAGCACCTTTGTAAGAGATACCATTTCGTTTATAGATGTTAGCTATAGACTAAGCAGAGATCTTCAACTCAGGGAACTGGCGGTGAAATAGCTCGTTGATCGAGAGAGAAGTGAGCCCAATACTTCAAGTTTTTTTTTCATTAATAAGAAAGTCAATGTGCTTCTATTGAAACTTTGACTTCCTCTAAGGCTTAGATTTCAGTTATTATTGCTTTGGTTATACTGCTATAAGGCAATGATAGCGACCAGTTGATGGATTTCGCTTAATAGTAGTGCAATTGATTTATAATTAAATATTAGTTTGACTTATTCACTGTATATATCACATCCATTATATACTATTCATCATAAATAGACCCAAAAAGCTTGTAATATTAGTCTCGTAATTAATCAATAACCCCAACCCTTAACAAATTCCCTAGAAATCAAAGCAATTATTAACCTCATTAAGGGGTTTTGGGGTTTTGATTAAACTTATATAAATTTATGAGCTCGCGAATAAATGTATAATTAAACAGCTTATATAATTATTTATATTATTTTCAAAAAGAGTGCAAGCTTTATTAGAAAAACGGAACTGAAAGGGATTAGTCAGCAAAAACTATCTTTCATGAATCAATAGAAAATTTAGACTTGTGATGCCTCTACCTAGAGCGAACCTGAAATTCACTACCCTTTGGTTTCAACTTTTAATTGCAATTCAGTTGTTACATAGAATGCATAGCTAAGAAATTCTATGCGAAGAACCAAATGAAATAGTTTAAGAGGATAATGAGAAAAAATAATTAAGGCATAACATTTATGTGAAGATTGTTAAAAAAAACTTAACTTATAAATCAGCTCTCAAGTGTCATATTTTAGAGCAGCACTCAAATAAGCCCAAGTTCTTTTTTTAAGAATGATAAGATAGATGGAAAAAATTTTGGTCTTACTGCAAAAAGCACTAAAATCATTGTAGGAATATAAAAGTTTACCTAGAATAAAATCATGGCAAGTAATTTGAGATCATAGATCCTGAGACTGGTGATGTATTCCTTCAAAAAGGAAAACAAAGATAGAAACCATTTAGAATCATTGAAGTAAATAGTTAAGTAAGAAAATAAGCTTATTAAATCTGTCCTCCCTTCTTCTGAGATAGTGAAAATCACTGAAGATACAAGCTCTAAAGGTTTTGATTATAAACGTAATCGGCCTAAAAAATTTTAAGGAAACTTATCTTATACTTGAGTGCAAATTTGAGAAAAATGTCACAAAGGATAAACAGTTTGCCTTCTAGATTATTCATTCAATTACTTTTATTATGTGACAAGTTTAAAAAGGACTTTGTCAATGAATACTAAGCTCCTACTAATGCAAGGGATAGACAGTGCAAATTTATAATTTAGCTTTATGGAATACTGCCTGCTCAAGATCATTTAGCTTTTCGACTTCATCTATACTAATTTTCATTATCAGGCTACATTTAAGATTAAAGAGTTTAAATATCTATCTCTAATTCTTACAAATATTAAAAAGTCTTACAAGTGCTTCATACCTAGCTTAGGATATGTACATAGAGATGTAAAGGCTGAACAATATGTTTGGTTTTTAACCTCTCAGAGTAGTAATAATCTAATTCAATAGATCATAGAAAGTTGAAGCTTCAGGGCTTGGCTACGTTCTAAGTATTCCTGGATACTTTCCAGAGAGAGGACTGGAGAGATGGTGATATTAGATGGGATATATGGGCTCTAGCAGCAATAAAATAAGATTGCGATATGCCAAAAAATCAATACTTCAGCTGCATTAGAAAGAAAGATTTAAAGTAGTGAATACAGCATGGCAGTGCAGACAATACAGTGACTAAACAAAAGAGTAGAACAAACAATCGACTGAAAGATAATTTTGTTAAAATATATTAAGTTTAGAAATTTTTCCATGATGCCAATGTCCTAATAGAATGAATAGTTAAGCTTAACACCTCTAAAACACACAAATCTACCTTAAATTTAAACCCTAATGGCCCACAAAAATCCTATTAAAGTCCTAATAAATTATGCACTTATAGTCTATATTCTATAAAAATACTTCAGGGATTTTCGGGTTTTGAATGTGACAAAATAATACAAATATGATTTGTGAGACTAATCTGCTTTTTCATTAGACATCCGACCAATATAGACACAACAGTTAATACAGTTTAAAAATTTGATCTATTAACACTCAAACAAGCGGGCATTTTATATATTATACATTTAGAATTCTCAATTACAATTTCTTTAACAATTTATTTAAATGCAATATTATTGAAAATTTTAAAATATTGAAGGAAATATTTCCTTATAAAAGTCACAAATAATTTACAAAGATTTTAGTTATTTAATAAATATTTGAAATTAATTTAGTTTTTTCAGAGCTTTACGTATTTTTTTATTGCAGGATTAATTAATATTAATTTATTATTTTATAGATTATATAATAAATTTTTAATTATATATTATAAGAGTTTATTCAGACCAAAAAAATTAATTAATATTTAAAATGTTTCGTTTAAGATTTCAAAAATATTACCACTTTTGTAGAGACAAAGCAACTTATTTCCACTATGGAATAAAATTCTATCAGCTGCTGTGTTTGTATATTTATAGAAAAAACGATTTTCTGAATCTTTGTAATTAAATACCATGTGGACATCATCCCACTATGAAGTTGTAATGGTATTTTAATAAATCCTAATAAAAATATATTTTGAGAAATTTCTTATTAATGAATAACTTATTATATAAAACATACTAAGATTTTATTTGATTTTCTAAGTATCATTATAAGAATACAAATATATATATGAAAAAATAAAATTATAAAAATATCTTTTAAGTTAAATTTAAAACCCAGACCCATTAATGTTTTATAAAATTATTTTGATTGTTCAAAATTTGTTAGGGGTTAATTATTGAAATTTTAATTGTAATTATACAGTATTATTGTTTAGTTAAATAAATTCAAATCCAAATTTAGTACTATTGCTTGAAGCCTTAATTTATCTTACTTTAACACATCTCTGTCTTTTCTATCTAAACGTCTTATTATTAGTTTGGTTTTTGTAATTTTCGACTCAGACATTTAATTCATTGATTAATAGATTCTTGTCCGTTATAAATTGCATTTTCTTTGAATAGCATCTTTTTAACGCCTTGTAAGGCTGCAATTGTTTCTAAGCATCGCACTACATAATTATTGCTGTTAAAGGTCACACTTCATACGAATAGATCTACATATATTTACTTATTTACTTTATTTAATATGATGTAGTGATATAGCATAGATGGAGATTGGTTGGAAGTTGATGTTAAAATATCAAGCTTAAACTTGCTTATAAGGCTGTAGTTGAAAATCTAGCTAATTTTAAGGTTAATAATAATCGCTTAAAATAAGGTTTTGAGACTATCTTTACTACTAATCGGACTAACTTTAAACAATCCTTTAAGACTACCAGACAGATAAGACAATTATATAAGCTTATAATATTAGAGTCTAGTTTTTAATTAAAACTAAAACAATAATAATCAAAACTAAATAACAAACACTCACTGTCATGTTCGATTTCCTTACCACAAATCTCAATGAACTCCTAGATTAAGTGCTCATAACTAATAGCTTAGCCTCATTTCTCATTAAATCATACATGTCTTATTACTAACTACTCATAGGCTTAGCATTTATCTGGGTTTTTGGAGAATGTAAGATATATTATATCGATTATAAATGATTTTGATAAGTTTTGCAAAAATCTATAAGTCAGTTAACTAGCTATGAAAATATAGTAGCTTGTTAACCCAAAGAGAATTGAGACCAATATCTAAAATGCTTTCAATAATGTGATAATTAGTTTGTCCTAAAATATAATTAGATTTCATCTTAGTTTTACCAGATTTAGTTTTTATTGATAAAATTACATGATTTGTAAGCAGATTGAGCGGTTACTTGGTGAAAAAAGATTTAATAGCAAAAATGACTTATAACTTTGTACTGAACTTATTTTTCCACTTTATATATTAAATCCTTACAGATAAACAAACACAATCCTCTTAATCTTTATCAAAAATGGTCCCCACAAGCAAGTAGCATTGCATTAAGTTAAATTTTAAACCACAACTCTTCTCATATAATTTTATAAATATTTGCAAATATCCTAATTAAGTTGATTTGGAGTTTTTATTAATTATAGATAACTCAATTCTACATTAAAAAAACTATTGAATTTATTATTTTAACTAATAACATTAATAAGTAAACATTTTAAATTTATCTAAATAATATAATCTCTTGCAATATTGTCTGTATCATTTGTTAAATAATTGTAATTAACATATTTATCTACTAAGGACTTCTAAGACGTAGTAATGTATTCGATCTCTTCAAAGTGGTTATAATAATAACGATTAAGTTCTTAGGAAAAAAATATTATTTTAAATTATTGAAATAATTAGATCTATTTAATAATTTTAAACCAGTTTTATAGAAAGTTTAAAATCAGTAATCATATTTTTAATGTGGTAAATTTTAAAGAAATTATTGGGTTTTATAGAAATATATTGTCAATTTAAATAATCTATTAATGCATATATTCATGATTATTAAGTCAATTAATTTAAAAACCAATTATCAATAAAACATTTGTTCTTATAATTAGTCATAAGTTCAAAATATTATCAATTAATTTATTCAAAAATTGAAAAATTTAGGATAATTTGTGATTTTAAACACTTTAATAATTGATTATACTTTTGATTAGAAAAGAGAAATAGACTAAGACACTCTCATTTATAATGGTCTATCCAAAGATTTTATTATTTTTTGGGCTTGCAGTCATTTTCCAAAAATAAAACTAACGTAATTAAAAATTTATAAATTTTTAATTTTATTTATTATCCATATACGAATTTATTTGGATAATAATGACGATATTCTTGTAATCACTTCTTTCTTATTATTTAATGAATAAAAATATAAAAGTAAATTTCATTTAAAAAATAAAATAATTGCTAAAATTTTAAGATTCTTTTTTTTATTTCTCATTATTTTAAGATTAGAAATTTTGTTGAGAAAAAAAAATAGGTTTTAGTTTTATAGGGTAAATTAAACAGTTTCTTATAAAAGAAATGATTTTTTTTAATTTTTAAAAAGAATTTACAAATATATAAAAATAAACATTTTTTTAAAGTACTTGACCATTTTTAAGTGTATTATTTCTTTAATTTAAATTCAAAATTGTAATTTAAACATCATTTGAATTGCCAAATATTATTTTTGATATGAATCATTTAAGTTTATATTAATTTTATTATCAATATGAATAAATAAATTAAAAAGCAAATTTTATTTCTCAAACATAACTGAAATTGCCTCTCTATAAGAAAATATTCTACTGATCACTAAATAATTTATTAGTAATTTAAAATATTTTTAATTAACTTTAACATTTTTCAATTAAAAGAATTAATTATAAAGCCAATTAGCTTCATGATCAAACATTTCTCATCATCTTAATACAACAAATGCTTGGATTTAAAGTTCTTAGATAAAAATGTTGTTGAAAAATGTTTTTTAAGTACAATTTTTTCTTCTTTGTAATCCATAAGGTATATACCACTAGAATCTAAACCCCAAAACCCTTTCAGTAGTTTGATTAATTTTTTGATTGATACAAGTGTAATCAAAACCCCAAAACCCCTTAATGAGGTTTATAATTGCTTTGATTTCTAGGGAATTTGTCAAGGGTTGGGGTTAATAATTAAATGCGAGACAAAAATAACAAGCTTTTGGGGTCTATTTATGATGAGGAGTATATAGATTTAGTGTTTAAACTGCGATTTGGATGTGATATATACAGTGAGTAAGTCAAACCAGTACTTAATTATAAGTCAATTGCACTGCTGTTAAAGCGAAATCCATCAACTGGTCGCTATCATTGCCTTATAGCAGCATAACCAAAGCAATAATAACTGAAATCTAAGCCTTAGAGGAAGTCAAAGTTTCAATAGAAGCACATTGACTTTCTTATTAATGAAAAAAAAACTTGAAGTATTGGGCTCACTTCTCTCTCGATCAACGAGCTATTTCACCGCCAGTTCCCTGAGTTGAAGATCTCTGCTTAGTCTATAGCTAACATCTATAAACGAAATGGTATCTCTTACAAAGGTGCTAATCGTATCAAGAGAGTGATTGATTTCACTCTGCCATTTTACAACAATAACCTAAATTATATTTATAATTAAATGCAGAGAGCTATTACTAATAATATTTAGTTTATACATGCTGACGAGGCTGTGTTTACCTTCAACATTTTTATCTAGAAGTCTTGGTATAAGAGGCATAGCAACATAGTAGTATATGACTAGAATGTAAAGGTATAAACAATGGCAATTCTTGGAGGAATTATCAAGGATGCTGGTTTAGAAACTTATGTTATTCATCCCCGCTCTATTAAGACGGAGCAGTATATTAAGTTCTTAGAGCAGCTGAGAGAGAAGTACCCTGAATAAGAGATTATACTATTCGTTGATAATCTTTCTGTTCATCCGACTAAAGAAACAAGGAAGAGTTATGAACAACTTAGAATAACTCCAGTTTTCAACATACATTACAGTCCATAGTTTAATGGAATAGAGTTCTACTGGGGTATTTTAAAATGTCATAACAAGAAACTGCTGCTATAACACTTGATGCATGAAAACCTACCTATCGATACAGTAGACTTTATTAAAAGCTCTGCAAAGAGAGTAGATAATATATTGGCTTAAAAGTGTGCTAAAGAAGGGAGAGTGAATGTATATAAATAAGTTTTTTAGATAAGTTAATGAATATATAAGTCATATTTAAAATTCTTTAGAGGGAGCTGGCTTCTCTTTATATTCTTCTACTTCCTGCTTCCCTCCTCCTGAAATTCTTCTCTTGCTGCCAGCTCCAGCTTCTATGTTCATTGACTCTGGAGGCTAAATATTTGAATAAAGTCTCTTGCTAACTTCATACTTTGTCTGCGACTTTCGCTCTCTGTGAAGCTTGCTCTATTCCTTCATCAAGAAGATGCCAGTACCAGATTTTTCTAAAGAGTTAAGCTACAAATCTTACTTGAAATATAAGGGTGCTTCTGCAGCTCTGATAGCCAGCTCTCACTTATCTTGATCCCTTGTTTGTCCTTATCTTCTGAAGAGATGCTGTACCTTTTCTTATGAGATTCTTGAATAATTTCTTTCAAGTAATCACCTTTGATTGTTGCAAGTATGCCAAAGAAATAGTTTCTTTCAGGTAGTTTATTTGACAACTGCTTCTTAGTAGGCAGGTACTGCGAAACTTCTGGGTCATTCATAGCATCATCATATAAGTTAGTCACTGAGATTTCTGGATAGTTTGAATCTCTGCAAACTTTACATCTTAAGTTTTTAATGCTTTCTACTCTTAGCAGACTATGGCTCTTAGAAATGATATTTTAGTACCTTCCATCGTTGGCAGGAACAAACAACTACATAATAAAGATTAGCCAGTATGAGTTCATTACCTTGCTAAACCAGGTAGCGATGCAAATCCTCCTTGCTTCTAAATCTTTGAATCAATTCTTGTGCTTGCACTCTTTTCATTGCATCATTTATTGACTCCATCTTGTTTACAGATCTAAGAAATGATATTCATATTTAAGTTTATTGATTTCAATAATATATCTCTGTTAAACTAACTATTAAATATGGGCATCATATAGGAGGTCAACCTCTAAGAAGGATATGAAAAGGTTTTGAGAACTGGTTTCAAACTTGAGAGATTGATATCAATTTCTAATGTTATAGTTCCATATTTTTAAATCTAAATTGGTACTTACTTAATTAGGAGCAGCTCCTAAAATGCTATTACTTAATTAGGAGCATCAATTAAAGCTAGTACTTAATTAGGAGCACTCTAATTTATATCATAAAATCACAAAATACCTCCTAAAGCAGTACGTACTTAATTAGGAGCGCCTCCTAAATTAGTACGTGCTATAATCAACTTATTATTGAAAGTTAAAATGGTTATTTTCTCACCCAGATTTAGAGCTTCTCTTAGCACTTATATTTCTTCTATAATACTATAAAAACCTCCCTTGAAACTTATAGGGTTGCAAAGCTCTCTTATGAGCTCTGAGTTATAGATGCAGTTTTATAATTTTTAATTCCAATTTAAAAATGAGCGCAAAAATTTTAAGATAAATAACAGCACTTCCATCAATCTAAATGAGACTTACCTTTAGCAGCAATAAAAAGTGTGATAGCTGTGAGATGAACTCTCTTAAAGAACTAAAAGAGCTATCATATGAGGTCTCTGTTATTAAAATAGAAAGAAAATAAATAGCAAGCAAGTGTGTGGGAGACAGAGAGGCGGAGAAAGGTATTAATGAAATTTCTATACAAACTGAAGAAGTAGAGGTATACTTTTGTGTTAAGTGTCTGAGAGACTTCGCTCATAAATATAGTTGGTATAGTCATATGAAAGATCATAGAGAAGCTAAGCCAACTGTATACTTAAAGCACGATAAAATCGACGGAAATCATGATTGCTTCAAGTGCCATAAACAGTATGCTCATACAAGAGATTTAAGGAAGCATCTTTTTAAAGGTCACAAAAAAGACATAGAAATTGAAAGCATGAAGTTGAGTTGAAACTTCTCAACAAAAGAAAATCGAAGGAACATTCTAAAGTGGCAGTGCCTGAATATGCTAGTGAGTTAGAGTGCGTAAAGAAGGCACGTAACCAACTAACCTCTGAAATCATAAAAATCATGATCAAAATTCAATACAAGAAATACTATTTCTTTCGTAGATAGATTTGGATACTTCTCTTTAAAGTTATCTAATTCTAGAGGACTCCTTTGATAAGAAAGTTATCAATGATCATCAATATGCATACAAGGTGTATCCCTTCAACTATCTATAAAGTGAAGTTAAATATTAGATTAAGTTTACAAATGAGTATCAAGTACTCACTCAAGCAATGTTCAAAGAGTATAATTACCTAATCAAGCTGGATGGCTTCTCCTTGCCAAGGATCATGTTGCTTTCAGACTCCCACTATATGAAATGACCCTAAGAGATTTCATAACAGATTAAAGGAATCATAAGTAGCTTGAATAAATAGCAACTCAGACCGTACAAGGTATTAAAGAGCTTCACAAGTTAGGGTTTTTTCACAGAGATTTGAAGCTAGAAAATATAATGCAAAACTTATCACAAATAAAAGTAGTCGATTTCAACAGAGCCTAAAGTGTGGAAATATCAAGGCTAGGAAGTGTATTGGGAACTCCAGGCTATTATCCAGAAAGAGAAACTGGAGAGAGGGAGACTTTCAATTGGATTTTTGGGCAATAGAAGCAATAATAATAGAATGCGATATGCCTCGCAACAATTATTACTCAAAAAGGTGTGAATAGGATGCGAAGCAGAATAAAGCAATTTATTGATAAAACAAGAGTATTTCAAGTAATGAAATAGATTGCAGAGTAGGTAATAATCAAACCAAACCCGCAATCAGACATATCGATAGAGTAAATAGAATAGTGATTGAGTAAATAAACTTCAGACCTCTTCCACATGATCCAAAAGTGTATTTTGAGTGAATAAATTAAATACATTTACTATAAATTTCACATTAAAACCTATTAATAACCCCAACCCCTAACAAATTTCCTACGAATCAAAGCCCTTATAAACCTCATTAAGGGGTTTTGGGATTTTGATTCTTGTCTTGAAAGCTACCTCACTCTTGAGGATAAGGAGAGAAAAGTGTCATTACTGACGACTAATATGCCTATAAAATATACCCTTTCAATTAATTCCTTTCTGATGATAAGTTTTAAATGGAATTTGCTAATGAGTTTTTTGCTCTATAGCAGGCAAAGTTTAGAGAGTGTAAGCATATTATTTAGCTAGATGCTATACTTCTTGGAAAGTCATGTTGCTTTTAGACTTCCTCTCCTCGAGATGACTTACAAAGAATTTTTATCTGACAACAGATGTCAAAGATAAATTGTATAGATCGTGCAGCAAATAGTTAAGGGCATTAAAGAGCTTCACAAGCTAGGTTATGTTCATAGAGACTTAAAGCCAGAGAACATCATGATGAATTTTCAACATATTAGAGTTTTTAATATTGATTTCAACAGAGCTTAATGAGCGCAAGCCTCTGCATTAGGAAATATATACGGTACGCCAGGATAATTCCCAAAGAGAGAGGACTGGAGAGATGGAGACACTTAATGGGATATTTGGGCTCTAGCAGTAATAATAATAGAGGGCGATATGCCAAGAAACGATTACTTTAGCTACAAGGGTGATAGAGATTCTAAGCAAAGAATTAAGCAATATCTCGATAAACATAAAAAAATGGAGGACTCAGAGAATTTGCTTACTCAATTATTATCAAGCCAAGCTAAGAGAATTAACAAACAATAGAAACAATAAAACATCAACTAAGAAAGATATAATTCAGAGAACTGCCACATGACTCTAAGCTTATGTTTGTGTGAAATATTTAAAAATCTCGCTTGTTAAACTCACTTAAATTACCAATATTTAAAAATTAAATCCTTACATAAACCCTATTAAAACCCTAATAAAATATGCACTAATACTCTACTTTTATCAATAAAAAAAACTCAATCTAACTACTGAAAGAGTTTTCAGGTTTTGAATGTGCTAACGTAAGATTGTTGAAGGCTTAAATAATATAAATAAATTATTTGCAATTATTATGCATTTCGATTTAGACTACCTTCCCCAACATACATTTACCTATTAGTAGAAAAATGTTATCGCAAGATCTAAATTAAAGTCAATCTTAATTAATAAAATAGTTGCATGTTCATAATTGAAATCTTAAGTAAATTTAATTTTAATAAGTAATTTTGCTTGGGTACAAAATGATATGATAATGAATTGTTATTGAATATATTCGATTGAAAAACTACAAAATAAAATTAGTATTGTAGGAATACATTCGAATTTGAGAACTTATAATTAAATAAATTAAATTAAAATCAAATTAGTGGCAGTTAAAGTTGGCTAATTTAATCAATCTTAGGCTTGTTTGAAAGAGAATTAAAAATGAGCTGGACTTTATTATTGGCGGTAATATTTTATCGCATCCCTAGAGCGAGATAACTTAAGTTTAATGTGAGGGTATAATATAATGAATTTAGAGGGTTTAATTAGAACCGAGTTATCTCGCTCTAGGGATGCGATAAAATATTACCGCCAATAATAAAGTCCAGCTCATTTTTAATTCTCTTTCAAACAAGCCTAAGATTGATTAAATTAGCCAACTTTAACTGCCACTAATTTGATTTTAATTTAATTTATTTAATTATAAGTTCTCAAATTCGAATGTATTCCTACAATACTAATTTTATTTTGTAGTTTTTCAATCGAATATATTCAATAACAATTCATTATCATATCATTTTGTACCCAAGCAAAATTACTTATTAAAAAATAAATTTACTTAAGATTTCAATTATGAACATGCAACTATTTTATTAATTAAGATTGACTTTAATTTAGATCTTGCGATAACATTTTTCTACTAATAGGTAAATGTATGTTGGGGAAGGTAGTCTAAATCGAAATGCATAATAATTGCAAATAATTTATTTATATTTATTTAATTAAATGTATGCGCAATCAATATTATTAGATTTAAATAAATATAAAAAATAATATTGATATAAAGGTGGTAAAATCTTTTACAAGAAATGATTTCGTCTTAATTTATGGATTATACTTTGTAAAATTAATCAGAAGTTTAAATAAATTTTCTTTAACAATTTAAAACTTGCTCAATATCTTCAAATTTTAAACTTAAGTTATTAAGCGAGTATAATTAAAATGGGGAGACAGTTAAAATTAAATAAAAAAAGAGATCAAATAAAAATATGATCATCTCAATACTTAAGAGTTAAGATCCATCAGTCACTAATTTGAATTAAGTTTGAGTAGATCCTTATTTAAATTAAATAAACTAATCAACTAACTAAAAATGGAATTTTTGTTTTTATTAACTTTTCTGACTTTTTGTATTTACTGTTCATCGATCAAGTAGATGCTGTAGATGAACTTCAAGTTTTTTCATAATTTTATAGATATCTTCAGGGTATCTTCAGGATATCTTCCTTAAAAAATTCAAAGTGTGGAGTGTGTTGAGTCCAGCATCCACAAAAACAGTAGTAATAGCACTAATATTCTCAAAATCAAGAATTATTATGAGTCTCGTTAAAATTCCAGAGAATTTCAAAATTTTACATCACTGATTTTTTCTTTGTTTTCATCAACATCATCTTGAACATTAGACATCACATCTATGAATTTTAAAAAAATCCAAGACTCATAATAATGCTTGATTTTGAGAATATTAGTGCTACTATTATTATTGTGGATGCTGGACTCCACACACTCCACACTCTCCACACTTTAAAGTTTTTAAGGAAGATATCCTGAAGATACTCTGAAGATACCCTGAAGATATCTATGAAAATTATGAAAAAACTTTAAGATCATCTACAGCATCTACTTAATCGATGAAAAGTAAATACAAAAATCAGAAAAGTTGATAAAAAACAAAAATTCCATTTTTAGTTAGTTGATTAGTTAATTAAATTTAAATAAGGATCTACTCAAACTTAATTCAAATTAGTGACAGATGTATCTTAACTCTTAAGTATTGAGATGATCATATTTTTATTTGATTTCTTTTTTTATTTTATTTTAACAGTCTCCCCATTTTATTTATACTGGCTTGATAATTAATTTTTTTTTAATTTTCGTTTTACCTTTTTAATTGCTAGATGGTCACATCAATCACATCTAATGTTATATTTTTCTTTTCTTAATTTGAGAGTATTTTGCAATACACAAGATTTTCACAAGCGTCTTTTGCTTTCGATCAACACATCTTTAGCTATGTTAAAAATTAAGTATTCAAGATAAAAATATTATTAAAGTTTTATGCATAAAGCTAATTTAGTTTTGGTCATAATTTGAAAAATATTAATTTCAAGCAAAAGTTGTAAGCATTAATCATTTTCAGCGTTTAAAACTTTGCAGACTTAAAAAGAATATATTACATTAGGGGTGATTACTTGTTGGCTTTATGAATAATTACATCATCTTTTTATTACAAAATATCTTACCAATTATTTAATGGTATGCCAATAAATTGCTATTTATTATTAAAAATTCTAATATATTTCTGATAAATAATGCTCCAAATGATATATGTAAAGAGTTAAATTTTATTGAATATAATCCTGAATAACTATTATATAAAGTACAAGAATTATATTATTATTTCTCATAATAGTAGGAAATAGACAAAATTATAAAGGATTATATTATTTAGTTATGAATTAAAAAATTCTCATTTTACTTTCAAAATAATTTGTATAATTATGATATTAAAATTATTACTTTCCAAAGAATAGTAGCATAATTTATTAGGTTGATCATTTTAGACATCAATGATAAATACCTTTTTAAAGAAAACTATTGTTTTTGGGCTCGTGTAACGCATCATATTATAGATTGTTAAAAATTTAAATAAATTTATATATAAATTTAATGTGAATAATTTAATATAGATCTTCCCATGTTCTTTAAAATATTCATAATTTTGAGAGAGACCCCTCTCCCAAAATAAGACCCTTAAAATTCTGTCTAAACTATATCTTACCCCAATATCCCCTATTTATATGATATTTTAAGGCATTAGTTAATTCCTTTAGATGTCTTGATATTTAAATTTTTTATAAGTAAAAACCTATCTAAGTGTTATTAAATAATTATGCATGTCCTTGTCTCCCAATGTTTTAGATATATTAAATTTACAGGATTTTTATGATTATAGATAGTGTGAGACCACCAATCATGCCCAGACTGCACCTACATTCACCTTAAACATGGGTGTGTTAGGTTCAAAAATCGCTTCTCTCAGTTAATTTTTTCTTACGAATCTTCACAGATATAATGAAAGAAAATATTTACATTTCATGTAAATCAAGTCGTCATATGATGTTTCTTAGTACAAAAGTCAACTTGGGTAAATAAAAATTAAAGCACTAATTTTATGATTACCGATAAATACTTCGAACTTTTGAAAGAAAATGCCTCAAATATCAATCATGATTGTATAAAAACTTGCTAAAGACCCTTTCAGAACGATTGGGGCTTTTGTAAGAGCTATAGTTTTAATAACGATAAACATCAACTACAAAAATATTAAAAAATTGTCAAGAATTTTTATTTTAGAGATTAATGCGAAAATAATCTTTCTTTTTATTAAGTATTGATATTATGATTTGAATTTTTAAAAAATAAGTGAAATTTGATTTGAAATATAGAACTAGGATTTAAATATACAAAAAGCATTTAAAAAAGCAAGTATTTTTTAAATATAGGTCAAAATACAGTGATTTGGCATCGATGAATCTCCGAAAGTATTTCCCAGAAATATACAAGATATTCTGACAATACCACACAGCTGTGCGTAATCGCAAATCCGCACAGGATCGGCAAAAATAACCCTCCGCAAACTTTTTCAGCCGACTTTCACATTTTTAATTCAAAAAGGGAGGTAGGCTTTATTGGCCTTAAATGCATTAAATTGTAATTATCTTAATTATTATAAGCTTTTAATTATATTAAATTATTAAAAATTAATAATGGATCACTTTAATAGGAAATCTTTATAAGAAATTTAATTAGATTAATAATTAATAAATTTATAATTAAACTTATTTAAGTTTAATAAAAGAATGTAATCAATAGAGATAAGGAAGTTGCTTAATTTAAATTTAAATATTAAATAATTCTATATTTTTATTATTATAAGAGATTTGGTAGCTTTTAGTTTAATTAACTTAGTACAATATATATATATATAGGGGGGCCTTCAGAAAATAAAAAGCTACCAAATTTAATAAGCTGATTGAGTTAAAATTTATTCCTAATTAAAGCCTATTACTAACAGCTTTAAATGGCGACTCCCCTTGGACACTAATCTAATCCAGGATGACAAGGAATACATGACCTTTACTAATGCCTTCGAGTAGTGGCAACACTGGCACATGAAATCAGCAGGGACCCCACCAGGCAGGGAAGTAGGGGAAGAGAACAGTAACGACATAGATATGTACCTTCGATTATCACACCGTTGCAAGCATCAACATCGCATTGCTTCCATAGAGCACCAGTTGCTTTGTAGAGTACAATGATAAAGTGACCATCTCTTGCAAGACCGACTATGATTGTAACCCTTTAGGCAGTTAGAAGATTGGTGTTAGCGTATGTCAAGGAGTCTTTGGTGCATTAGGTGTTGGAAGAGCATGATGTAGCAACTCCATTTGCGCTGAGACTGTTGGTATAAGCGCAGGGACTGAATGAGTAGTAGTGATAGAAAGTCTAATATTCGCTGCTTCCTAAACATTAAACAACTTCAACTCTCTTGGTATCTGAGACTGCTCTCATTGGTGCGAAGATGTCGTGTAAGTGCTCCGAAGTGCCAGAGTGGATGGGAACCTCATTGGTTGAGATACCAACGAGTGCAGCGCGCACAGTTTATCACTCTAAGATTCCTCCTCTCACCTATTAGTAAGATTCATTGAGTAAAATTTGATATACTTTAATAATAGATGAGAATCCGCAATAGCGTCCTACACATCAAGAGAGAGGAAAGCACGCTTTGCCGAGAGGAAAAGTCCAGCGGGCTAGAGAGATTCGCAAGTAATAGTCACTGTATCACCATCCTCATCGTTACCATTACCAAGGAATGTACCCCAAGGCGCTTGAGCAATGCCATAAGATGGTCCTCAAAATGAGATGCTTATATATCTCGGCCCCTGGAGTAGATGTCTGAGTCGGAGACTCCATTTCCGCAGATTAAAACATGGAGAATCACGTGGTGCTCTTGGCCACCACCCCAGTCGATCATTCGCCCCTTACTTCGTTTGCAATACTGCTTTCTGAAAAATGCCTAGATTCCCTATGTTGACGAGAGTGAACTCAAAGACGACATTCATTGCGGTACTTAAGATGGTCCA
>ARYC01008371.1:0-17096 GCA_000711775.1 Oxytricha trifallax
CAAGGGCAAGGGATAGACAGTGCAGATTTATAATTAAGCTCGATGCAATTCTCCTTTCTCAAGATCATGTTGCTTTTCGTCTCCCTCTATATTAAATAACTATAAGATACTACA
This sequence comes from Oxytricha trifallax, assembly GCA_000711775.1. Classification (NCBI taxonomy): domain Eukaryota; phylum Ciliophora; class Spirotrichea; order Sporadotrichida; family Oxytrichidae; genus Oxytricha; species Oxytricha trifallax. The sequence goes on from ARYC01008371.1 coordinate 115, forward strand.
TATAAGATTAAAGGATTCCAAAGTAGCTACCCCTTATTCTTACAAATGTTTGTAAAGGCATTGAAGAGCTGCACACTTTAGGGTATGTCCATAGAGACTTGAAGCCAGAGAATATAATGCTTGATTTTTCACCTCTAAGAGTAGTAATAATTGATTTCAATCGATCACAAAGAGTTGAAGCTTCAGGACTTGGTAACGTTTATGGTACTCCTGTATAATTTCCAGAAAGTGAGGACTGGAGAGATGGTGATATTAAGTGGGATGTATGGGCTCTAGCAGCAATTATTGCTGAATGCGATATCCAAAGAAATGATAATTATAGCTGTAAGAGAGAGAAAGATTCAAAGAAGAGAATACAGCAATATTCAGACTAGAATAAGATAAAGGTAAAATGAAAGATATGGCTGAGTAGATAATCATTAAGCCTTACCATAGAGCTGAGCATACAATTGACTAAATTGTAAGCTGGATAGGAGAAATAAAATTTAGGAAGTTGCCTCATGACTCAAAAGTATTGTTTGAGGGAATAGTAAAAATAAAACACCTCTAATACACACTTATATTCAATATATTTAAACATTAAACCCCTACATAAACCCTACTAAAACCCTAATAAAGTATGCACTAATAGACTACTTTTATCAATCAAAAACTCAATCAAACTACTGAAATGGTTTTGGGGTTTTGAATGCAAATGTTAAGAATAAGCTTTTAAGTTTTTCATAACATTACTGTCATTATTTATCTTCTACTTAAACATTTATAGTTTAAAATCTAAAACATTTATTAATTTGAATAACTTCAAATAAACCAATGATATTTAAATATATAAAAATTATATTTGTTCAATTAAGATAAATCTGTTGATATAAGAATTCTGATTATTTTATATTAAATATTTAAGACATTAAAAAATATTAAAATAATTATTTAAAATTAATTCATCAGAATTAGAATTATAAAACAAATTTTTATTTGTTTTATTTTAATTTAAATTAATTTAATTAAGTAAATTAAAAAGAAATTAATTATTAAAGTATAAAATAATAATTTTGGAATAAAAAGTTTTAAATGGGGTAAATGTTATAAAAATTTGATACTTTTGCCCATTATTTCTTACAATATTAATGTTTTAATTATAAAACAATTTAAGAAATAATCTTAATGTTTTATTTATTATGATAGAATTTTAAAATTTATTTATGCAATACACTTATTGATTACTCATTGCATCCAAAATGATACACAACTAGGTAATCATCTATCTTAGGAATTTAATTTCAGTAATTAAGGAATAAAGAGACTAATTCATCAGAAACTAGCAATGAAGAAGAGGCTAATGAAATAGAATTAGAAATTGAGGAGAGAAACCCCATAAAAAAAGAGGGGACTAAAAGGAATTACTCCTTTACATTAAATATAACTAGCTTTAAGTGAGTAGATTTATGAAAAATAATAGAGAATTGATAAATTAAAAAGAAATAGATTAGAAATAAAATGAAAACAATATATAGAGATGCTGGTGGAGCAGTTACACTCACGAAAATGTAGATAACAAAAAACAAATCTAGCATTATTATTTATATAGGAGTAGCACTTGTTCAGTGTCGATGAAGGGTTGGAAGAAAAATTCTAATCTTGTCTCTAATTACCAAAGTCTAATTGTGAATTGTTGTTGTTCATCAGTAAGTTTGATTGATTAGTTTTCATGACTAGGCTGTTCTATTAGTTACTATTTCATTTTGTATAATATGATTTTGCATTTTAATTTATCAATTCTATATTTTTTTCATGATTATTACTAATATATTTTATTTTTATTATACTTATATATTGCTAATTGAGAATTTGTAGAATATTAAAACAATTTGATAATATTTTTCCAGTGTTAGATTAGATTTTATTCCAAAATTAGATTTTGTGTTTCTCTTAGGAGTCATCATTTTTCTTGTTGATGATGACGATTACTCAATCATTTTAAAGTCAATGATAATAGTATATTAATAATTTTTTTAAATTAAACTTACTCCATCTTTTTTATCATTATAATAAGTAGGGCTATTTTTTGGATAAGAAATTTAAATAACAATTTGGAGTCTGCTAATTTTTAATTAAATAAAACATGGCTATTTATACAAAATGAGATTATCATTCCTTAGAACTCCTTCCTATATGTTACTGTTTCTCAAGCAATAAATATATCAATCACTTCCAATTCTAAGTTCAATGAGGAGATTTATAAAACTTTTTATCATTTTTATGATTTATTTATCTATTAAGTTTCCAAACTAATCCAATATCAAACATCAATGGAATAGTTGTGAATAAATTTGTTTAACAAATCATTATATCAAGCTGGTATATTTGTTATCGTATAACTACCTTAATATAAGAAAAAAATTGAATAATTAACTTTCACTATATTCCCTTTTTAATAAAGCTATTTATAACTTACTGTTTATTTTATACTAAATTTTCTATTTTAAATTATAAAATGATTTATAATTTATCAGTAAAATTGAAAATGCTTATTTTTAAAAACTATTTTAAGCATCTCAAAAATAATAATTAATATTATGTGTTGTTTATTAATTAATTCTTTTAAAAATATTAAAGAATTAATATGTGTTATTCAAAATATAGAAATGTTGCCCCCCCCACTGCAATGAATTTTAATATATAACTCAAAATCTAGTTAATCATATAAGAGTTATTTATTTTGATTAGTTTAAAGACTTTAAAAGAATACGCATTAAATGATAATTTATTCAGAATTAAGCAGTATGTCTATTTACATATTTAAGTTCATTTAATCTGTTTTAAAAGTAAGTTCTTAGTAAATTCATAGTTGTTACACAGTACGGGAGTAGTATTGTTTTTTTGTCATTATAAAACATTCTTAGACATAACTTTAAATTAAAAACAATTTAAAAAGTGAAGTGAGCATTGTCAGAATTTAAATAGAATTTCAACTATTACCAAATTATTGTAAAAGTAATATTAATATTAATAATTTAATATATTCAATTATTAAGAGATAATTAACTTCATCATCATTTGAAGTTAAGTTATATTTTAATTATTTTATTAACATTTCAAAAGTTTATAAAAAAATTTTAAATAATTGTAATAATGACATGTATCAAATAGATAATTCTTGAATAAATTATAAGTTCATTAAAGCATATGTTCATAATCAATATATATCTAGTCATGATGATAGTCAGCCTATCTACGACAAATTCTTTAAATATGCTAATAGTTTTCTAAGAAATGCTCCTTACTTTTTGTTGTGCTCTTGGTTGAGAGCAAAATCTTTTTGATATTATATTTAATCTTAAAAGTCTTTGACTCTGCTTTGCTGATGAACTAACAAAGACTGTATAGGGATTCCTGCTAGGGGTTACTTATGACTGGTCTTTGCTCACTGCCTACTAATATCACACGCAAATATTCCTTTTGTTTTTACCTTTCAGCTCCACAATCATAAATATTTTCAATGGTCTCTGCTACTCCTTTTAAACGGTTATTCTCTATGGCGCTACATCGCAAGTTAGGACATCCAATCTTTATAATTTTAGTAGTAAATTTTCCATGTAATAGATTAATGAATACTTAACTTTAGTATATTCTTGCATAAAATGCATGACAAATATTTTTAAATTTGAATCAATATTTTATAAACTTTAGTATCTAACTTCTTTGACTTTATACTCATGCTTTTCTTCTGGAATCAAATGTAGACTCGCATATTATTTTTATCAGAGAATAAGTAATATTATAAATTAGTTTCAGCAAGTGCAGCACCTTTATACTAAATATTCAATTATAATTCGAAGTTTTTTTAAACCACAGCTCTTGAATATTATCTTGTTTCAGGTAAGACATCCCTGTTTATCACTAAATACAAAATTAGCTCTATAATTTCTCCAATTATTACTAGAAACATATTAAATTCAAATAAACACATTTTTATTATAGTTGAAAATCTGAATTTCAAATAATACCAAAATATTTACCTCCACTACCAAATATAAATGCACCTATTCCCAAAGTCATCATTTCAATAATAACACAAAAAATGTGTTGGTAAGTGTGAACAAACAGTTCAAAATGCTAGTAACTATAAATACAAAATTTCCATTATTTTCTTAAACTCAAATAAAAGAATTATTTGGCATACTTAAAACAAAGAAATTCACATTTAACTGTACTTTCAATATCCACTCATTGATAAATGTATTTATATTATAAGTAAGAGTTAAACCTAACAAGGTATAAAGCATCTGATTCATTTTTAAGTGACATTTAATACATTTAAAGAAACATTTTTGCTAAATTCATGATTTTTGTTGAGATTAAATCCTATATAACTATTCTTACTAAGATAAATTTTCATTAAGTAGATCATTTAATCGTGAAATTGTATTTTTCTCAGATTCATTTAATTTGTTATAAATAACCTCACTGCAATCTTTCTCTCAATCTATTTGATGCTGTTTAAATCTTTCGCAATAACATACTTAGCTTATTAATTTTTTTTCCATCTAGATTTATTGTCAGAATACTTCTGAAAATTTGAATAATAATATAATATGGTATTGTATATATCCAATCATTATAATTATAGGCATGATTGATTTTCTTCAAAAGTGGTAACCCTTATTGTATAATTTTGAGCGATTTGAGGGAATTATTAGTAATTTTATCATAATAACTTAAGGATAAATAGAAGAAAATAAAACTTAAATAGATATGAACAAGAGGGCTATCTTAGAAAATATACTATTAGACGAAAGGAGAAATAATTAAACAGTTTGAAATAATTTTAAATAAATCTAATACTTTATTGATAGTTCGAATTAATAGAATTAATTAATATTAATCTTCTGAAGCTTTAGTATTGGGAAATTTAAGAGTGTAAACCATAAAAAGCCATATGAAGGTGATGAACTTTAGGTTATGATTTCTTATAGCGCTTCTTTTCTTGTTATAATTCAAATAATATAAGTTACATTGATTAGATCTTTAAATTTAATTTTTAAGTCGTCCTATCTGATTAGACCATTAGAAACCGGATTGGTGTTTTGGAAGACGACACAGAGGAGAGTACTATGAAAATGACATTGATTAATTAAATAAAAGATAATGAAGATGATCATGAAACAATTATATTGAGATTTCAATTTTGATAAGTCTCCTAAGTATAAGTTTTATGATAATATAATAATCAATAAGTTAAATATTTCATTTATAAACATAAATCTTAGAAACTATAGCTTTCGGTGATCATCAGTAAGTGCTATGTCATCGCAACATTCTGTGATCCATATTAGAGGCCTCATGCTCATTATTCTGTCGTTAAAGTATGGGTATAACATAATCAATCTTGTCAGATTTTAGAGCTAGAAAGCCTTGGCGAGAATGGGATGAGTTGTTAATATGAGGTATGTTACGGGAGGTTGGAAAGTAGCATTTAATGAGTGAGGATATATAAGAGAAAGGTGTAGTATGAGGTCACCAATAATTTGAAAATATATGGATAAAATATTTATAATTGGCAAACAAGAATAAGCGTTTCTGAGTAAATAAATAAATGGCAATTAATTAATCATAAATAATTATTAAAGAAATTTAGGATATTAAAATATACTCTAAATCCAAGAAAAAATATTCTACTTTTCCAACAATTTTCCAAATCAATAAACCTTTCTAGTACTTAATGGTTATAAATGTTGTTTTATTTATTTTAAATTTCATATAAATATTGTTATTATTGGAATAGAGGAACAGTATCAGTAAAATGAGTTAATTATCTTTTTCTCAAAATCTATTAAAATATTATATTTAATTAGTATTGATTTATGTATTAATCATATTGTATGATTGCAGCTGAAATTTATTTTTCATATTGGAATTATTTATTTTAAGATTATTATAAGCATTTAGGCTATAAACTTTTTCTAAGCTATATTTAATTATTTTAATGAATTTTTAATTTGAACACTTAATCAATTATTAATAGAGTAGTAGATAAATTTTTAGTGATATCTTAAAATAACCATTTACTTTATAATTGAACATCAATGTATCTATAACAATGCATTCAATAACAGTATTTTATTAAATTATATATTTTATCACACAACCTTTTTAAAAGTTAGTTTAATAGCATTTTCTCATATAATTTATTCATATTTAAATTATTGAATATAAATTAGTATGTACATTAGAGATATTTTTATGGCTTTTATATAATATTAATATTTTATCTTTTAACACTATTTTAGCCAACATATACATGGTCAATCCTCCAAAAAAGCTTTTTTATTAAAATTTAGATTAAATTTTAAATGATTGACTACCTAATAAAAGAAGTTTATTACAAAGTTCTCAGTTAAGTATATAGAATACTAATAAAAATTAATTATATTTTGAATAGTTACTACCAAATGTATGAAGGCGTAAAGTAAATCCTAATTTAAATAAAAATATTTTTGTTAATGTACATCAGATGGGAAGATTTTGTCAAAATAATTTTAGAGAATCTCAAAGGTGATGTGGCAATTAACGAAAATTTTCGAAGTAATAGATAGAAAGCACGCACAAATAGTTTATCCAAGCATATCATCCCAAATAAATACTAAAAGCAAGTATAAATTTCTCAAAATAACTGAAGAAGGGGAAAAGTTTAATTAAGGTGGTGAGGGTATTACAAAAATAATTAGATTTTAAGATATACTGAGTAATTTAGTGGCATAAGCCATTTATAGTTCAATACTTACTTGGTAAAAGAACTTAAAGTAAGGAGTTACGAAAAAGCTATCATAAAGTTGCTTAATCTCTTCTCACAATATTTAACTCGACAATTTGATTAAGTAAAAAAAACTTATAACAAATAGTGTCTTAAAGCAAAAGGTTTTGAGAAAATAACTAAAAGATTCTAAGTTACTAAAGACCAAAATATAGTATAGTAGAAAGGCATTTTTTATTGATATTTATATAGGTTATTAATTTAATTTAGATGAATAAATAAATTCAGCAAAGAAAAGAAGATGCTATAATAAAACAGGACAAAAACAATTACATAGCTAAAACTAACAATACCACTCTTGTGAACGAAGTAATAACTCAATATAAAAAAATGGGGGGGGGGGAAGTTTCCTGCCCCAAAATTTTATATGCACCCTAGGGGGAAGTTTCCTGCCCCATACATAAAAATATGTAATTTTTATAATTTTCAAAGAATCTTTATCATCAATTATGATGTAGTTTTTTTTAATTTAGCTTCAAATATCATTTCTACCTTGATAATGAATTTAAAATTTAATGAAAATTACATTAATTATTAATAAAAAACACTTATTTTAACCTTGTTAATAATATATAATTTGATAAAGAATAAATATGTACCTTGAAAATATATAATAATAAATTTTGTATAGTACATGATTATGGTAATTGAAATTGAAATTTATAGTTTCTATTAAAATTATTTAAAAAATCATAAAATTTAATGTTGGGGGCAGGAAACTACCTTTTGAGGCAGGAAACCTCCCCCCCCCCAAAAAAATTAATATAAAAAGATAATTAAATGTAATTTAAATACATAATGGTCAAAATTAGTCTCAAAACTATAACATAGATGCCAGTGTAAAGCATCAGAATGCATGATAAGTTTTGATAATATGGAGTAGCATTTAAAATTAAATATTAACTAAAAAGAATTAAGAAGGGCAGTCTTCAGTCTTAGAATCAATTAAGAAGAAAAAACTGAAGATCCAAGAAGGACTCTTAATAAAGTGAGTCTTAATTTTCTTTCAAATAAAGCAATTATTTTAAAAACGGGAAAAAGTTATAACATAAAGGACCATTAAACCCCAATAGAATAATAAGATTAAGATGAATCTACACAGAGAAAAATACTTATAAATGGAAACTTGAAGAAGCTGTTTAGAATGATTAATAAAGATTGTGATTTTTATAAGAAATATAAAAATGACGACATTAATAAATTGCTTTGAATAATACAAAGATGTTGAAGATATTGGAAGAATTCGAATTCACACCAACTAAAATGTCAATATTTCTAATTACATGTCAAATAAATGAATAAAATATACTAGAGAAGTGCGAGAAAAAGATGAAGAACACATAAGTTTAAATTTGAAAGACACAAGGCGGGGAGTGATTCACATTAACAATGATGAGGAAGGCTAAGAGACCAAACATTTAATCCTGGATGTGAAACAATCAAAAAATCACTACTATAGAAAATTAGTACTCCAAGATGATACTATAGAATAATATAAGGAAGATAGATATGTATAAATTGTAGCAACTAAAACCTTGAAAGAGTTCAACAAAGTAATCAGTAAAAAGCAAATGATAAAGTTGATAATCATTAATAAGAATCACACTCTGTTGAAGTTCTACGAATAAATATTGAAAATATAATACAAAGTTACACGGAATTCATGAATGTACTGTTTAAAATGTAGAGTAAGAACTCACTTGAACTATAATATAGAACAACTTTAACTAATTCTTCATCTTTTGATATCATAATGAAAAAATTGAGAAGTTAAGATGAATAAAAGATTGCTTTCAATTCACATAATATAGTGTGATTTTCTTATTTATATTTGCTGATCGTTTATTGGAGCAATATTAACTAACTAAAAAATTTACCTTAACCAAACTAATATTAGTAAATAATTTTAATGAATTCGTGCAGATAAATATCTACTCAAATCATTTTAAAAAATTATTATTAATTTATAATAAAAACATTGAATTGATGTGCTCAACAATTATAATAATAATTATAGGAATAGTAATTACTTTAGCTATCAAGATATCTTTCAATTAAAATGAAAAAAAACTTCACTAAATAGAGTTTTAGAAGATATATAATAAGATATTTATAAAATTGATGAAGGTGATTTGCGTAGATTAACTCAGAGCTAACTGGAATTATAGTCAAACTTATCAATTTATTAATATAAATTAATTGATTAAGATTAATTTAGAGAATATTAAAAGAAAGACCATTTTAATATTCAACTTCTATATTAATGATGTAATATTTTAATATCACAATAATAAATAAATTCTTAGTTATGTCTAATAAATTTTCAGCATTACTTCTAAATTTTTATCACTATTTAAAATTTATTAATAGAAATAGGCTTCCATAATCTTTAATTTAGCCTATTTTTAAAAACTGTTTTTCTTTAGTTTATTAATTTGCTGTCTAGCTACTTCTCTAGAAAAAAGTTTTCATTTTATATTAATTTAGAAGTAGAATTATAATAAATGTTTATTTTTTCTTAAATACCTCTCTGTAAAATGACCCTTTAAAATCTATTAACAAAATAATATTCTAAATATTTCTATTAGATTAAGTCAATATTACAGATTTCTATTCTTTATTATGATTTATTTTTTAGTGTAAATTTATTGCTTTAAGTTAATTATTTATATTTTTTTGCACCACTTTCATGACAATATCTTTCATTAATTCTTATCAATTAATTACTTTAGAGAAACAGAGAAGACTCAATGGCATATTATAAAGAATTTAAATGATACTGTTCCTAATGTATCTTCTCAATTTTTCTAAGTAGAGCTTTAATGATTTAAACACAGAGTTAATAATTTAGGAATTAAAATACTATAGTTGAAAAAGGTTTAGAGTCTATGGCGAAGCACTGCGATTATGTTCTAATCTACATCTTATGAAAAACAAAGCCCTGGTAAGATACAGCTCTAAATCTTCAATTGTTGGCGTTATTAAATATTTAATTTGAAATTTTATCCCCCTTCAACTTTAAAAAGCAAATGTTTTAAGCAAATTCAAGATAACTAGAGCTGAATCTCTACCAAATTAATTCAAATGCATCATCTCATCTGCTTAGATGTTAGATAAGCAGAGAACTATTTCACTAGAAAATTGAATACTTCTTCTAAATAATAGGTAATATACTACCATCTCTCTCCTTCAAAACTCTATTGAATTTATAGAAAATTAAAAATTAAATATAAAGCCATGAAGACTAAACATAACCCAAAAATAATCTTCTATATTACAAAGGCTGAGATTGCGAAACTTCAGAGCACTAATCTAGCAAGTGGAATGGTTTAAAAAAATCATTTATATTCAAAACCCCAAAACCCCTTAGTGAGGTTTATAAGTGCTTTGATTTGTAGAGTATAGTTGGGGTCTTATTGGGTTTAGTAGAGAAAACCCAGGTTTTTTATGAATTTAATGTATATTTAATGATTATTAGTTGACTTAAATCAGACGAATTTTATTTGCTTATCTTTGTGGTACCTCTTGAATCTAGCTCTCATTAGTGGTTCATGTATATCTTCTAATGATTATCTAGGATAAGCTGGAGCTTTTACGATTATCATCTCTACAAGCTTCTTAATTTCATTGCAGACATCTTCCTGTTATATATGTTTAAAAGCCAAACTTATTGATTGTTTCTCGTGCTTTGTTCCAAAGTAAGACATACTTTCCATATCGCACTCTAAGATTATTGCAGCAATACCCATACATCCCACTAAACTGAGCCATTAGTCCACTTCTCCCTGATTGGAAAGTATCCTGGTGTGCCAAGCACCTTAGCTAAAGTCACTATTTCTTATCTTATCGCTCTATTGAAATCAATGACGACTATTTCTAATGGACAGAGATTTATCATAACATTTTCAGGCTTCATATCTCTATGCACATACCAAAGTTCATGAAGCTCTTATACACCCTTAATCATTTCTGATAGTATCTCATTTAAATCATCTGGGTATCTATTTTGATGAGATACTCTCTCAAAGTCATTTCAAACCTTTTTAGTCTTAATGCAACAAAGCCATGCCCAAGAATAACTCCATCAAGTCAAAGTAAATTTTTTAATTATTTTTTCTAAGCCTCCCTCAGTACAATGTATTCATTTGCAAATTCATTTTGATACTGCTCGTTTTTAATGAGATACTTGAAAGGATATACTTTGTAAGCATACTAATCAACCACAATAAGTTTAGCCTTGTTTGGCAGGTCAAAATGCAAGTAACTTTCAATACAGCTGTAGATATTAATCGCATTCATCTTTCTTAAGGACATGCTATAAGAGTACCATTTGTTGGCTGATTCATTGATTCAAATTGCTTCTGTCTCTTGAGCCTATCCTCCTGTTCTCTTTATGACTCAAGATAGTTGTTTTATCTTTTAGCAGGTATAAGCTTTTAAGTTTCTTTATCTTTAATCATGAATTCGCATAAGTGGTGCTTTTGCATATGTCTCTTTACTTTGGCTGAGTGAGTATAAGACTTCAAGCATGTTGTGCACTAATACCTACTATCTACTTTATCATGCTTAAAGTAGATCTTAGCTCTACCAGAGTGTATCTCTTTGATGTGCCTCTTCAAGCTTGACTCAGCTGAGAAGAAATTTTAGCAGTCTTCACATTAAAATGTTTTTACTTTGCCTATCTGTTGCTGTTCCTTTTCTTCCTCAATCAATTCAATTTATGTTTAAACTCCCACCTCTGCACTCTAGTTCTTGTTTTAAACTTCAATTTTAAAGACCTCTGCTTCAAACTCAAGAGCTTTTAGCTCTAGCTCCCTCTCAATATAAATAACTTCTAGCCTTTTAGTTGAGCCAAAGTTTAGCTATGATTATCCACTGCTAAGAAAAACTGCTTAACGATTAAAGTTAGCCGCCATGTTTAAATTTAAATTTAAATTTCTATTATTAAGATCTAATAACCTCTCTGGTTATAGCAACTCTGTATTGGAGTTGATCCTACAGCAATAATGGTTGTTTTTTAGATGTTAGAGATCATATTTATACTTAGTTTATAGCTATAAATTCTCTAATTTCATTCTTAATAATTTTGATTTTGAGACCAACCAAGTATAAAATTCGGTTGGTACTGGTACCAATTAGGTTTTGAACCAATTTGGAACTTCTCCATTAAAACCTCATTAGTTTAAAACTAGGTACTAACTAAGTTTTGGCACTATTTGATTGGTACCAATAAAAATTAAACGGAATTAGTACCAGTACTAATCAAATTTAAACAAATTAAGTACTAATTTAATGGAACTAAATTGATTAAAATGGAGCTACATCTCTGAAGTTTGTTACAGCTTCTGCCAGCTTTCTCCACGTATCCTTACCAGGTTGACCTCCTATAAGATGCCCATATTTTATACTAAGATTTTTAACAGTAGGATCCAGAACTATATATATTAAAATTTGAAATTCAATAACAAGAGAAGGAGCAAGGATGGAATCTATAAATACTGCAATGAAGAGAGTTGAAGCTTATGAAATGATCTCAAGATTTAGAAGCAGGGAAGATCTCTATCAATACCTCACTCAGCATTATAAGTATATGACATATACTTAATCATATATTATAGTGGGCTTATACCTTCCAACGATTGAAGGAAGGTACCAAAATTTCATTCTTATAAGCTATACTCTGCGATGAGAAGAAAGCCTTCAAAAACAATGAAATAAAGTTGATAGATATACCTAACTACCCAGAGATTTCAGTCACTAATCTCTACGAGGATGCGATGTAAGGTATTTTATCTTCCTACCAAGAAACAACTCTCTAACAAGCTTCCAGATAGGAGCTTCTTCTTTGGTGTTCTTGGCTCTTTAAGAGAGATTTATCTCAGAGAGATCATTGAAGAAGTTCACAAAAAACGCTATTCAATTTCTCCTGAAGATTAAAAGAAGCAAGGCATACTAATAAGCGAGACCTGGCTCGCAGAGCTTAAGAAGCATCAATTCCTCTCTAGTAAGCTTTGATTTATAACTATGTAGGGAAACCTGGAACTGGTATATTTCTAATGAAAGAACATGCAAATGTTCACAGAGAGAGAAAGTCTTAGACCATTCATGAAGTGAGCAAGAGACTTTATAAAGATGTTTAAAAGCCAGATGAAATGAACATAGATGCAGGAAGCTGGCACAAAGAGAAAAAATATGGGCCCAAGCAAGCCATAAGTAGATGAGAAGAAAGAGAAGCCTAATCCCTTTCTGGGTTAATTTAATGTGTGAACTTATTCATTCATTTAAATCTAAAACTTATTTATAAACATTCATTCTTCCTTCTCTCGCAAAAACTGTCGTCTTATCTATGCTCACTCTCTTGCAGCTACTCTGAATCAAGTCTACTATATCGATAGGCAAGTAAAACAAAAGGTGATACAGCAGCAGTTTCTTGTAATGAGTCTTGATTTAACTCCAATAGAATTCAATTCCATTAAACTAAGGACTATAAGGAAAATTATATACAGGAGTCATGTTTAACTCTTCATAAGCTTTCTTAAACTCCTTAGTCTTATGAACTGAGAAGTTGTCAACAAACAGGATGATCTCTTAATCGTTTATTTATCTCTCAGCTAATGTAGGAACTCTATGTACTACTCTCGCTTAATAGAGCGAGGATGAATAACATAACTTTCTAACCAAAGTCTTCACTAATACCAGCTAAAATTGCATGGGTTACAACCTTTACTTTCTAATCGTAGACTTCTATATTATCATACTTCTTATACCAAGACTTATTAATAAAGGTGTTGAAGGTAAACACAGCTTCATCAGCATGTATGAACTTGATGTTATTAGTAATAGCTCTCTGCATTTAATCATATATATAAGTTTAAATTATTACTATAAAATGGCACAGTAAAATCAATCACTCTCTTCACTCTGTTGACAGTCTTGAAAGTAATACCATTTCTTCTATAAATATTGGGTATAGTCTAAGAAGAGATAAGTATGCCAGGAAACTTATAATGAAAATCACAGCTCGCTAGTCTAAAGGAAAGTGAGCCCAATACTTAAAAGTCTTCGAGTCACAGAGGTAGTCAATATGGTGCTGTGAGAACTTTTATTTTCTTGCAGGATGTTTTCAAGTACCAAAATTAAAATGCTAAACAGCTAACATGCAGTGATAACTAACAGTTAAGGCACTCTTTCCTAAGAGTCTTGCTATTGCTGTATAATTCAGCACTGGTTTGACTTAGTCAATATCATTACTTGTACCATACCTAAGCATAAGGAGTAAATCTAAATATTACTCATCATAAATATACCCTCTATTTCTCATTTTGCAATTTGACCTAAATACTTAACTAACCCCAATAAAACCCCAACTATACCCTACAAATCAAAGCACTTATAAACCTCACTAAGGGTTTTTGGGGTTTTGATTGATGAAACAATATTTAAACCATTTAAAACATGTTCAAATTAATGAACTCCAAAGTATCGAAATTGCGTTAATTACTCTTTAATGCTTCAGGTTAACATGAGTTCTGAGTGAATCTATATTTTTATTAGAGTGTTCGCAATATCTGCTCTCTATTATTTACGTCTAGTCAACCACATCCAGTCAGTTTTCATGCTAGCATTAGCTTTACAGTTTAAGCTTTTTTATAAGATATAATTTACTAGCAAACTTGTTTGAAATAGGTATGAAAGTTTTCAATGTTGGTAAGTTCTGAAAATTTATTACACGCAATTTTATTCGTATTTTTTCATTAAATCATATATTTTTACCATTAAAATAATAGTTATTATGATATAATAATTTGTAAGAAAACAAATCGAGGTCATAAAGTAAAAATGAATTTTATTATTTATATTGTATTTGATAATATTATAAGGAAACTTTCAACAAATATTTCAGACTTGTCCATGTTTGGCAAAATAATCTAAAAGTTGCAAGTATTTTAATTTGCTTATTCTAATTTATCATATATGGACAATTATTTACAATCAAATTTTGGGGGGAAAGTTTCCTGCACCGGTTTATGATAAAAATAAAATTTTAGGAAAGTTTCCTGCACTTTTTTAAAAATATATTTTTTCTATAAAAAATATTTTTATTACAACTACAATGCATCTTCCGAACGAATTTTATTGAATTAATTATACTTAATTTATTAATCAATAAGTCAATATTCTTTTTAGATTCCAATTTTTTGCATATTTCATCTGATATTTTTTTGGTTTTTGTATCTTAGACATTATATTGTCCTATCATTTTTAAAGTAATTCCAAGTATTTTATCCAATTGTTATCAAATTTTAATTTTATGTTCTTTCAATACTTATAAAAAGTTAGACTATATTTTTAAACTACTTATATTATGTATAAAATTCCTATTAATATTAGTGAGTCATAAAAAATTTTAATTTTATGATTTATATTAAAGTTTACATAAAATAAAAAAAAGTGCAGGAAACTTTCCCCCCCCCAAATTTTATATAAAATAAACTTAAACAAAAATAAAAATACTCAAAAAGTACAAAGGTACAAAAAAAGCTTGAATAATTATTTTTATAAATTAAACTAATGGTAAACCTAATTGGCTTATATTTAATTATTTAAAATCTTTTCATTATCACATTTGCAAAATTTGATTAAGACTTTTCAAATTAAATTCTGATCAATGGAATATGGACGATTATATTTTAAATTTAATTGATGAGTATAAGATTCTAAAAGATTAATTATAAATATATATCATATTAATTTATTGTTAAAATCCCATGAATAAATAAATATCTAACAAAGAAATAGGGCAATATAAAAATTTTAGAAATTCAATGACAAGCAAATTAGTAATTTATATTTTATTCATTTATAAAAATTGATGTAAAATTTATAACCAAATTAATTCAATTAAAATTTATTATTCTTTAAATATGAAATGTAAACCTATTTAACAAATGGACTTGAGAAAATTAATTTGCATACTTTGATATAGAAAAACAAACTATCACCCTAATAACAAAATATTTGCAACTATAAAATAACTAGCAGATTCTTTGGGGTTGCAGGCCAAGGAAATATAAAAAATCATAAAAAATCTGAAAAACGAAAAAATTATTTAACTCATTAGGAAACCATCTAAACTCCAATTAACTTCTGATCAATTAAAGTAAAACCCCGTTAGTCAATTAAGAATGAAGATTGGGGATTAAGAATAATGAAATTAAGAATTAATTATAATTGGCTGAAATTAAATATAATTCTAAAAACAAATTTACGCACCCTGATTGGTTTATTTTATAGAGACAATTATTCGAGCCAATGGCTTTAATAATTAGCCAAAACTTTAATAATTTACGCCAATTATAATTAATTTTTAATTTCATTATTCTTAATCCCCAATCTTCATTCTTAATTGACTAACGGGGTTTTATTTGATATCAGATAAGACATTCTAAGAGCAGATCACTCTTTCTCTTAAACAGAGAGCCATTCTATTTCATTGAAGAGTCCCAGAGATTAAGATTTCATACACTACTCTTCGAACCTATTACAAGAAGAACGGAGTTAGGTATAAAGCGTGTAAAAGTTATTATTATTTAACAGAGCACAAATTAAATAAGATAGATTAAGAAAGAGTGTAGACTTCAATTAATGAGTTAAAAAATGATAACTAAAACATTATCTACTTGGACGAGACTATATTTAAAGCTCATTCAACTTCTTGGAAAGCATGGATGCCAAAATACTAAAACTTAGTCTTGAAGAAAGAAGGACTCATTTTAGATACTTTAGCAGCTTTTTTGTAATAATAAGTCCAAGAAATGGACTTGAAGCATTCCCAGAAGTAAAGAAATCAATTAAAATTTAAGACCTACAATTTGTATTAGAGGATCTTGATAATAACTACAAAGAGAAGCAGATGAAAATATTTCTTGACAATTTGAGAGCACATCCCTAAAAGGCTTTCAAGAAGGCAGTAGAAATGGATAGAAATTTTTAATTCAACGCTCCATTTCTTCAAAATATAATTGCATAGAACATATATTTTCAAGGGTGAAGCAGGAATACAGGAAATTATTAATCAGCAAACAATTCAAATAAATCAACAATAAAAATTTGCAGGCAGTACCCAAATCAATTATATCAATAGAAATATAAGACTGTATGAATAGTG
>ARYC01008372.1:0-15243 GCA_000711775.1 Oxytricha trifallax
TATAATTTTTGAAGTCACTTGGAAACATAGCTTTTTCTATTCGACATTTGTGCAAGGGCATCGTGCTTTATTAATTTAAGAAGTTTCCTTGAAATTTTGATCACATTTTAAGTTTTTAGAGACTGCTCTTGTATACTCTTTTATTATGACTTTAACATGAATCCATATAATCTGTCGAGGTCTATAATTTTTGAAGTCACTTGGAAACATAGCTTTTTCTATTCGACATTTGTGCATGGGCATCGTGCTTTATTGATTTAAGAAGTTTCCTTGAAATTTTGATCACATTATAAGTTTTTAGAGACTGCTCTGTATACTCTTTTATTTTGACTTTAACATGAATCCATATAATCTGACGAAGTCTATAATTTTTGAAGTCACTTGGAAACATAGCTTTTTCTATTCGACATTTGTGCAAGGGCATCGTGCTTTATTGATTTAAGAAGTTTCCTTGAAATTTTGATCACATTATAAGTTTTTAGAGACTGCTCTTGTAAACTCTTTTATTTTGACTTTAACATGAATCCATATAATCTGACGAAGTCTATAATTTTTGAAGTCACTTGGAAACATAGCTTTTTCTATTCGAAATTTGTGCAAGCGCATCGTGCTTTATTGATTTAAGAAGTTTCCTTGAAATTTTGATCACATTATAAGTTTTTAGAGACTGCTCTTGTATACTCTTTTATTTTGACTTTAACATGAATCCATAAAATCTGACGAGGTCAATAATTTTTGAAGTCACTTGGAAACATAGCTTTTTCTATTCGACATTTGTGCAAGGGCATCGTGCTTTATTGATTTAAGAAGTTTCCTTGAAATTTTGATCACATTATAAGTTTTTAGAGACTGCTCTTGTATACTCTTTTATTATGACTTTAACATGAATCCATATAATCTGACGAGGTCTATAATTTTTGAAGTCACTTGGAAACATAGCTTTTTCTATTCGACATTTGTGCAAGGGCATCGTGCTTTATTGATTTAAGAAGTTTCCTTGAAATTTTGATCACATTATAAGTTTTTAGAGACTGCTCTTGTATACTCTTTTATTTTGACTTTAACATGAATCCATAAAATCTGACGAGGTCAATAATTTTTGAAGTCACTTGGAAACATAGCTTTTCTATTCGACATTTGTGCAAGGGCATCGTGCTTTATTGATTTAAGAAGTTTCCTTGAAATTTTGATCACATTTTAAGTTTTTAGAGACTGCTCTTGTATACTCTTTTATTTTGACTTTAACATGAATCCATATAATCTGTCGAGGTCTATAATTTTTGAAGTCACTTGGAAACATAGCTTTTTCTATTCGACATTTGTGCAAGGGCATCGTGCTTTATTGATTTAAGAAGTTTCCTTGAAATTTTGATCACATTATAAGTTTTTAGAGACTGCTCTTGTATACTCTTTTATTTTGACTTTAACATGAATCCATATAATCTGACGAGGTCTATAATTTTTGAAGTCACTTGGAAACATAGCTTTTTCTATTCGACATTTGGGGCATCGTGCTTTATTGATTTAAGAAGTTTCCTTGAAATTTTGATCACATTTTAAGTTTTTAGAGACTACTCTTGTAAACTCTTTTATTTTGACTTTAACATGAATCCATATAATCTGTCGAAGTCTCTAATTTTTGAAGTCACTTGGAAACATAGCTTTTTCTATTCGAAATTTGTGCAAGGGCATCGTGCTTTATTGATTTAAGAGAATTTAATATTAATTATTATATATAAAGAAACCATTAATTTGCAAAGATTGATATTTCTGGTGATTATCCTGTTTAACAATACAATTATATATAATAATGAGTTTGTTTAAAATGAAAGCCAATTTATTTGAATAATTTAATAAGATATTTTTATACATTAGTTACGCTACTTCTGCAGAACTAATTTACAACGGTATTTAAACTATGCTTACCTCAGAAAAAACAGATTTCTTTTATTTAATTATATTTACAAATATTTTTAATTTTATATAAATTGCATGTGTTATTGTGTTGATCAATTGTGTATCATTCCTGAAATTCAAGAATTTATCTTAATAATAAGATGAATTAAAATAAATCTTTCTTAGAAAAAACATTTTTACCAATAAATAAAAAAATAATTTAATTATAAATGTTTGATAATTTAAAATACACTGTTTATTTTTATTGATCAATGAATATAAAGAAATTGATGCAAACAATAATATTTTTTATATAATTTTTTAAATAATTGATTCTTTTATGTTTTTGGAGCGATTTGCTATTAAGGATCTAATGGTTATCAAGTATTTACAAAGTATAATAAAACTACCGGCGCAAAGCTTGCAAATTTGGCCTATTTAAAAACTTTTTTATGGTACTTGTTTAATAAATGAAATATTTTACGAAAAAAAATATAAAAAATCTCCTCTGGAATATTCGAATTCGAGTAGAAATTACGAATCAAATAAATAATATATATTATACCTATCTCTAAATGAGTAAAATCATAAATTCTTACAGATTTATAAAATAAAATAACACAACTCAAGTATGTTATTACAAATAATATTTGAGAAAAAATATTGATATCTTTTCTAAAAATTATAATAACAATAAAATTGTTCTAAAAGAATGGCTAAATTAATCTCATATTTGAGAAATCAAAATGCTAATATATTAAAAATCAAATTAATTATATTGAAATAAATCTCATTAGTTTTTCAGTAACTTCATCATTTTATCATTATATTTTAATGTCATATATTATATGGAAACACATACTAAGTTATGTCTTTGATTTAAATCAATTTTTCTTACTTATCTATTGAATTGTTATAAAATATTTTTATTAATATAATCTTGAATATGAATTTGACAAGATTAAAGAATAATTTTAATAAAAAATTTCCATTAAAATAAAATGCGGTTCAAGAAAAGTCTCCCAAAAACTTAAAAAATAATTAAATGAGCAAATACAACTATTTGTTTGATTCATTTAATGTTAAATTAATTTATAAAATAACAAAATGAAAAATTATGCAAATCAAATTAAGTTTCATGATAATTTTCTATAATATATAAATAATTTTAGGTTAAAAAATAATATTATAAATCATTTATTTTAATGTTTCCTTATTATATAGTTATCTATTAGCTTTTGTTGACTTATAAGGGAATTTAATTTGTTTGTAATAGGGATGAACCCAATAATCTTGACTTATTCTCCTCAAAGCTAAAAAAATTAAACTATACTTTATATATGAGTATCTCAACTTTCATAATTTTTGTAATTAATATTTGTACCCAATATAACTTAAAAGTAATAATAATTAAAAATTTACCATCAATTAATTGGTGTAAATAAAGAAGCTTAATTATTTAAATTTTGTATTTTTATAATTAGTTGATGAATAAACTTATATGCATTAACTAAATTAATTTAAATATTATATTATTTTCGGAAATTTTAAATAAAAATATTTTAGCTTAAAAATTCACATTCTCTCTCAGGCGGGGCTTATATTTATTTTAAAGTATAATAATATTTTTATATTTGCCATAAAAATGTAGAATAAACTAATCATATAATTTTTTTTATATTTCTTAAGTTTTTGTAGAAGATGGAACATTTATATATATAGCAGTGACACAAAATAAATTTTCTTAAAGCTTATTAATTTTTTTAATTAATTACAATAATAATAATTTATTTGTATATTATTGATAAAATACGATTGAAATCGAACAATTTAATAATAAAAATATAATTGTAGGTAAAAATTACAACTGCCAATCTATACATTAGATACTTAATATAATAGATTATAACCAAATCAAGAATTGTATTAAAAAGATTTAAATCCCATTTATTTAATAAAAAAATATAAAAATTTAGTGTGCAAGTACGCAAAAATTAAAAATTCTTTACTTTATCTGCTCTAGATCAAAGTTTTTTATATCAGTACATCTAACTCGCAAGTTTAACAACATGCATTGAGCTTTACTTTCAGCATCTTTCACAAAGAACTCTTATACACAGACTTTATGCTTGGCGGAAGAAAGTTCATATATATCAGCAAATCTAACAATCTTTGGTTAATATTTTTATACAGAGCTTGATAGAATAGAGCATTAAACTTACTTACTATAATAGGATGGACTGTCTACCTTATAATCAGTGGGATATTCGACAATACAATCGTTTGTATTTCTAACAATGAAGTTATCAATATCAAGATAATAAGTGTATTCGTCATCAACAATTTAATGCTAACATTACTGCAAAGATAATCTACTGTCTTTGTCTTTGACATCGGTATTTCTGCTTACAAGAAACTGAGAATATTTATAAGCATAGATTTTCCGTATTACCCAGTAAGTCGTAATAGCATTTGTATCCTGTCTTAGTGGAACTAACTGGTGAAATTTTATAATCATATAATTATTAAATTTGACTTTATAATACAGATTTAGCATAAAAATTTACCCAAGTTGCATTATTATATTTATGCACATTTAATTAATATTTTTTTAAAAAAATTAAATTTGTCATAATCTCAATCAAATCTTATATTTTAAAACCTAATGTAAATAGTGTCAGTTGTAATTTTATGTATCTTTAATTATACATTAATTCTTGAATTTCTCCATTTATAACGTATTTTATCAAACAAAACAGTTATAGTTTATATGCTTCTAAAATAACTATATCAACTTTCACCCATGCTCTTGATCGATCTTACGATCATTTATACGCTATGCCTTGTGCAACTGGTATTACTTATAATTTAATATAATAGTATGACATAAGATGATGACTACATTTATATTGCATACATAGCAAAATATTTGAAGGTAAAATAAATAATTGGGGGGGAAAGTTTCCTACCTTAAACATTAAAATACTCTTTATTTGCCAAAAATTATAGAAAAAAAACAAATTAATCACTGCTTCAATTTCCCTCCCTCTAAATTAAGCAATTTTAAAAAAATTAACTTAAAAGGTTTTCAACTATCCTTTGTCTTCTTAATCATTAGAAAATACTAAAAAACTTTTTGACTTAATAAATAATTAATGTAATTTTCTTTTATTTTTTATAATCTTAATCAAAAAATGAGATTTAATGAATACTTAAAAAAATTAAGTGTTTTTATACATGGTGATAAAGATTATTACAAGTTGATAAAATTATTTATATGAAGGGGCCAATAAACTACATTTTTTGGCTCAGGAAACTTCCCTCCCCTTAAATTAATTTTAAAGACTAATTATTATAATAAAAATGTTATATAAAATAATAAATTAGTAAAAATATTCAATAAGAAATGATAATTTTTAAATAATTATTACTTATTATTATGAATCTATAAGATAATAACACTATAATTATATTTGAACAACATCACTCATTGATTTCTTAATTAACTTTTTGCAAATTTATTTTAATAAAAATGCAGTAATCAAAGAAAAAAAATGTGCTATAACATACTAAGAACATTATTAATATAATAAAAGATATATCATCAAAATTTAATGAAATTCTTTAAATTTAAATATTGGAATTAAAAACTATTGAGAAGTAAGATATTTGCATTTCTTAAAAGTTATTTTCTATTGAATAATTTATTTTTAATCTATATTGTCCTTAAAAAATAATTTTAAAATCGTATATGATAAAAATAAGCATCAACTATTTTTCGTTTTAATATATTTAAATTTGTAAAATATACAAAGAAAAATAATAAGTCCAAACTATGTTCAATATTTAAAATTATTAAAAAGCAGATGGTCAACAAATTTAAAAATATATAATTTAATTGGAATATAATAATTTTTAATTTTTTTTAAATATATATTTTTAAAACATGTATAAAATTGTCCATAAATATTAATAGCAATTCTTTTGCTTTTTATGTTTAGAGCTTATTTAAATTATAAATTATTTAAATCAAAATCAGAGAAAAAATAAGATGCAATTATTTTTACTTTTTTTATAATATAGTTACTTATTCTTATTATATGTATTTATATATTCTCTCTATATTTTAAGAATTTATATAAATAAAATAGTAATCAGCAGTAAATTCATCCAAATACAAAAAAATCGCACTTCATATACTCTTATCATAGGAAAATACTTAAATAAACACATTTATTACGACTAATAATTTTCTTTAAAGTTAAATATGATATATTGATATTATTTAAGATATAATAAAAATTAAATTGATAAATATTTATAATAGGATAATTATTTAAATAGTTTCAATCAATAAATTAATTTAACAAGAGATCATGAATAAATTATTCAAGGCTAATATGACAGTGGCCGCAATTTATCGGTAAATTTTTAACAATTTAATTCATTTTTTTAATAGTCTTGACTTATATAATACATAAAAAATAATTATTGACATGTTACAAAGTGATCATTTAGAAACCTTGAAACAACTAAAACTCATATTAAAGTGATTTATTGTATTGATAAAAGTATATTTATTCATTTTTTAATCATATTTTAATAATTACTAAGAAAAGAATCTTAGATAACTTATTATAATATTATATTTATATCTAAATTGTTACTTAACTAATTCATCTATTTTTGTAATTTAAACAACATTTGATATGCTAAATTAATTATAATTTAAACATCTGATAATTCAATATTTTAACATTATTTTTTATATTAACTCTTTCATATTATAAGATAATTTATGTGATATAATTAATACATACCATACTTGAGATTAAAATTCACTTAATCGGATATATAAAAAAATGAAAATTAGTAAAATTCTAGTAAAATTTGAGAAATGTAAATTTTAATTAAATGTAAATTCATGATTAGATCATTAGCTTTTGCTTAGTTATTACTTTACTATATGTTCTTCTTATAATACAAATCGCTTTTTCACGATTGTCTGACTTCTTCAATTTAATCCTTTGAGTTACATTTGACTTTGGATGGGCTATTATCTTTTTTACTTGTTTTATTAGACTTTATTTATCTAGTTCAAGCATAAAGATTCCCTTCAAGATTTATTCTTCCCATGCATAATTTTCGGTCCGTTAGTTTGCTTGCTATATCCTAATTTCATTGTTTGCAAACTATCTTAATTTTTCATAATCTGTCCGAAATAGTTTATAAAAAGTATTGAATTGTTTTTTCTTTTAACTATTTCATTTTCTTTTATAGATTCTCTTAATTATTATAATCTCCATTGCTTTCTCTAATATGTAGACTCCCAATCAAAAATGCTGATTTTAAAACATCATGAAAAATATTTGACTCAAGATTTATTTGGCATTAAATTCATTATTCAATTTATATAAATCAATAGAACTCATAATATTTACTTAAATTCTGCCAGAGTAAAGTTAATAATGTTTGATATTGTAGGAATACATTTGAATTTGAAAAATTAAATAATAAAAATATTAGCAATTAGTTTTTTACACCTAGACTATATATTACTCGTTTGATAAAAAATTAAAATTGGCTGGACCTTTCTAATGGCGGTACTATTTTATCGCATCTCTAGATAGAAAGTAATAAATCTCATACTTAGATGATTTGTTTTGAAAAATCATGCTAAGAATTAAATCGAATACTCTCTATCTAGAGATGCGATAAAATAGTACCGCTATTAGTAAGGTCAGCCAATTTTATTTTTATCAACTAGTAACATATAGTCTAGGTTTAAAAACTAATTGCCAATATTTTTATTACTTAACTTTTCAAATTCAAATGTATTTCTACAATAGTATGATTTATAATTTCGGTGATTCTAATAATCTTGGTAAATTATTCTATTCATTAAATTTCATTGAATATAGTATCAAATTACTAGGCTGTGACTATAAACTAGTACAAAGTTTATATTTATATTTAAATGCAAATAAAAAAATTATTACAATTACTCCTACTTTGTATTCATGATGTTTTAGCAGATTATTTTTTTATTTAATTTTTATTTGATTTTAATGTCATTATAAACTTAAGATATAATAAATAAAAATGTTTTACAGATAAAATTTGTAATAACTTAATTTATAATAGGTTATACAGATAAAATATATATTTTTAATTTACAACACAACAATGGGATCTCCATATTCATGCCTAAACTGGATAATTAATAGTTCAAGTGGTGGTACATAAAATAAACTAGCAACTAGTTCAATTTATACATAACTGACATACACTGTAGAAATGGGAGAATATAGATTAGTTAATCCTACTGGAGTTTACTTAGAATATTTTATTTAAAAATTTATTATTGCAAAAAGAGTAATTTGATTAATATTTTAATTAATTTAACTTGCATTAGTCTACTAATTTTCATTAAAAATTAAAATTATTCTTTTTTTTTATTTAGATATCTCTTCTTATAATGATGTTAAGGAAAAATTATCAATTAAGCAATACAAAAATTAGATTTGTAAAAATTAAAAAACTAAGGAAAAACTTCTTTGTTTAATAAGAAAAAACCCTATTAAATTTTTATCTGTTTTACTTATAATTTTTTGATGATACTTTATTTTAACAGTTACATGCTAAAATTATGCTTTTAATTAACCAATATTTTTTAAAATGAATACAAAATCATACAATATTTACTTTAACTAACTTTATTTGCTAAAAAACACTCATTTGTTTTACTCAATTTTATCAAATATATAAATGAGTAATTAAAATACAAATTTTATTTGATTTCAAAATCTCTCTAATTTTATTTTTAGCAATAAATATTAATTCATTCTTTTTCTATGGATTTAGACTAGTGAAATATATTTTTATAAATCATTTTGATTGCATATTTTTTAAAGCTAAAATTTGTAATTTAATTAGAAATGAAAAATGGAAGCTAAATGGCAATCAAATATTTTAACATTTCTATTATAATAACTTGATATATTAATCAAAGAGATTCCAGCTTTAGCTTGTGGAAATTATAAACCTTAATTTTTAGATCCATTAGTAGACATTTAACATATTTATATTTTATGACTAAATCATAACTTTACCTATAACTTCTAAATCTTACACCTTCAATTGGCCTTCAGATTATTACACTATATTAATATAATTTATAATGACATATTATAAAGATTGTTTCAACAGTGAATTAGGATTTGACTGGTCAGTTGATAAATATACTGGCATACCGACTTTTATGACTATGACAAACGGTACTCAAAACAAACATCCAAATAAAAAAGAAATTATGGGGGGGGGGCAACACCTGAACCAGTAAAGTATATTCATATTTCTACCTCCTTAAAAGCTCTATATATGCACGACTAAGGTCAAATAAGGGTCAGTAAATATGAATACAGCATTAAAAATAGGTATAGACAACTCCATCAGGTCCATATGATAAAGTTTATTTATGAAAAAATTATAATAAAATACGATTTTTTTTAATTGATTTTTTAAAAAATTATTTTGTAATATTTTCTTGAATTTTGATTTAACTAAGTGTTATACAAGCTATATCCCAACAAGTCACACATTTAATTCAAGGAGGTATATCTTAATATGAGTTTAGCATATCTTATATATATTTTGATTGGTGACTTGTTGGGATATAGCTTGTATAACACTTAGTTAAATCAAAATTTAAGAAAATATTACAAAATAATTTTTTAAAAAATCAATTAAAAAAATCGTATTTTATTATAATTTTTTCATAAATAAACTTTATCATATGGACCTGATGGAGTTGTCTATACCTATTTTTAATGCTGTATTCATATTTACTGACCCTTATTTGACCTTAGTCGTGCATATATAGAGCTTTTAAGGAGGTAGAAATATGAATATACTTTACTGGTTCAGGTGTTGCCCCCCCCGAATTATAAAATTATTTTGACAGTTTTAAGTTAGAACATTTGTGTTCTAATAAAATGTTAACTCAAAAATAGAATAATTAAAATAAATAACAATTTGATAAGCAATTTTAAAATTACAATTAAATTATTCAATCTAATGAAGGCATTCTAAAAAATTAAAAAAGAAAAATAAGCTTATCTTTAAAATCTAATTCTATAATAAAATAATTTATTTTACATGTTATAAGAACATTAAATAAATCTTAAAACTAACAAAGCTTAATTATGCTTTGTTTGTTTTTGGTTTTTTATTGGGTCTTCAACTTATCAATAAAAAACTTGAATATATTGTTTATGGTTTTAAAAATCATATTCTAATAAACATTATTGAAATTATTATATTTTATAAACTTTAAAAATGACGCCTCTTGATGCAGATATAGGTACATATGTAGTTAGACTAAAATTCTGGATCTTAAGTAAATAAATAAGACCCTCAAATTACTTGTAATAGTGTGCTTGAATATAAAATGAATTTAAATGATGAATTAAGTTATCTAAATTTACATTATTTCACTTTTGACAAAAACCTAGTTTTAACGAGTTTTGAAGTCTGTGCTAGAATCTTTACTTTTTTATTAAAAACCAATTATTATTATCTGAACTTTCTTTATCAACTATTAGTTCTATAAGCTAAGCTTTCTTGTTAATTTTTTAAAGATTTAAGCACCTGTATATATAACATGGTATAATAGAAAATGTTTTATTAGAGGAAACTAAGAGTAACAACTAATATTAATATTAGTTCACAAATGGTATTTACTTGTTCTAAATCATTTGATTAGAAAAATTCAGGATATGAAGGAGAATGGAAAGATGGGAAGAAAAAAAATTATTATTATTATTTCATTATTATCACAAAGAAATTTTAATCCAATTACTATTTTTATTGACTTATTGAAGAAAAGATTCATAATATTTTAATATTATAATTCGTTTTTGTTAAACCTTATTTATGCAATCAAAATTATTTGATTATATCACATTTATTTTTAAAATGTTTCATTTATTTTTATCTTGGGGTTTTAAAATTAAATTTGAACATTTAATATGTTTAAAGTAACTCAAACTTTGTGAATGAATAAATTAAAAATGCTTTTCTATGTAAATTATGAATAAACATTTACAGTTGAAATATATCCTTCAGTAAGCTACGGATATACAAACTCAGATTGTCCTACTTCAGTCATTCCAGCAATATTTTATGGATCATATATAATGTAATATAACTTTACATAAAATTTGATAAACTATTATTGTGAAATTTTCTTAAATTGTTTTAAAATTTTATAATCATCTACATATGCTTAGTTTTATAAGCTAATAATTATTAATACTATTTGCATTATGTATGATATATTAATTATAATATAATTAGTTTTACACAAGATCTGACATGGACTCAACAGGATCTAATTTTATTATGTGTGGGTCCTCTTTTGATCTTCTGAACAATAATTATTAAGAAAGTAAATTAAAAATAATTTTTTAAAAAGAAATATAGTTAAACTTGATTATTATGAATCTAATTATTATAAATACTATTAATAGAGTATATATGAATTAAAAAATAATGCAGGTTATTATTCCGGATTTATTTAGTAGTATACATATGGTATGACTTTGAATTTTCATTTATCGATTGAATGGGATTCTTCAGATGCGGGCACTTACCATTGCCTATATGGCTTATGTTAAATAAAAATAATTTTCTAAATATAAATATAAAAGCTACTAAAATGATATTTTTGCAGCCACCCATCATTTTTATAATTTTAAAGTAAAATCATGATTAAATGATATCTAAAAAAATAGAATAATATGTTATAACAAATAATATATAGTAATTAAAAATCAAGTATTCACAAGATCGTCCACATTTGATAAAGTAATGTTGACAAGTTTTAAAATAATATAATTTTAAAATAATTAAGGCACACAAAAAATGGTAAATATTAAGCTGGTAAATAAATCTATACTATGACCAAATATTTCTAACTTGGTTCATATTCTGTAGATACTATTGTTAAAATAGATAAAAATAGGAAATTTAAGAAATTAAGATTAATTACATATTTATTAGTTATATTAACTGCCATGAATTAGGAGTACCATTAATACTATTTTGATTTAGATTTAATATTAAATTAATTAAATACAATATATTAATATATATAATTAGTGGTCTAGTGGTCTAGTGGTCTAGGTGGTCTAGGGGGTCTTTAGCAGACCACTCGTAATTATATATATATTATTTATTTTAATTACGAATGTGTAGACCAGTAATGGAGTCAACGAATCACTAGACACTCCTCGGCGCTGCCTAAGACCACGGTTCTGGTGCTCTCAAAGGGCCAAGCTGTGCTGGTTGTGACGCAACAGATGCAGATCTATGTACCAAATGTCCAACTAACTAGCTCCTCGATACAGAGACTGACATCTGCGGTGCCTGCCCAGCTAAGCAATTCGGAAACCCTGGTGATTGACTTTGCACCGATCGTGATGATAAATGTCTCTCTTGCAGTTCTGATGGTACAAACCTTGAAGACGACGAATGTGTTTGCGATACCCCAACTAACTTCATTGTTATTGATACCAAAGAATGTGTTGAAGAATGTCCCGAGCATTGCAAAGATGACGGCGTCTATTGTTACAGTAAGTATCATGTTTGTATCTAACCAACTCTATAGATAACGTTCAACCAGAGATCATTAGTTTTGCGCGTACTCATGCTATAACAACCGACCTGCTAACAGACGGTGCATTTGAGTTCTTGATCAAGGATCCGGGTGGAGACAGTGTACTCTGAGTCATTTGTGTATCCGGCTTGGTGGTCTCCGGCATGTTGACTCCATTACTAGTCTACACATTCGTAATTAAAATAAATAATATATATATATATTTACGAGTGGTCTGCTAAAGACCCCCTAGACCACCTAGGCCACCTAGACCACTAGACCACTAGACCACTAATTATATATATTAATATATTGTATTTAATTAATTAACTTTAAATCTAAATCAAAATAGTATTAATGGTACTCCTAATTCATGGCAGTTAATATAACTAATAAATATGTAATTAATCTTAATTTCTTAAATTTCCTATTTTTATCTATTTTAACAATATTATGGATATAAATACATAATTCTTCAATACAATGAACTATTATTGTTTTAGTTATATTCTAGCAATAATGGTGATTATACACATATTTATAATAGAAAAATAAATTTTTTTCATTTATTTGGAATTAAAAATAATTTTATTTAATCTATATAAAACTGCTTAGAGATAGTTTATAAGTTTTGAGCAATATTTAATATTTAGCAAACAATTTTTTATTAATAGTTGTTATTACAGCAAAATAAAATTAATTTTAAAGATTTATTAAATAATTTTAATTATAATTTTTGGGTTGAGTATAATAAAATATGATTAGTATTTGTCCGGCTAACATTAAGTCAAAATTGCATTTTTTCTAAAATGTATAATAATTAAAGGTAATTAATTCAAAATATTAAATTAAATGTTAAAAGGGAAAGATTTATATTTTAATTTTTTGCAATTAATTTATATTACTTAACTCCATTCACAAAAACAAGCTATTATTAAATGTTTCTTATTAGACTTGACAACAGAATTTTAATAATATTTCATTTGTTAATGTGAATTAAATAACATATATCTATTTTATTAATTTTATATTAAAAGTATATATAAAAGAATGATTATTTCAACTTTAATATTGTAGGAATACATTTGATTTGGGAAAAATATTTATAATTAATAAATTAAATAATTAAAATCGTGGCAGTTAACTTTGTCCTAACCTAGACAATATGGTTCTTGTTTGAAAGAGAATTTAAAATTAGCTGGACTTTACTATTGGCGGTACCTCTCTATCGCAATCCTGAAGCGAGATAACTCGACTTTAATTTTTGGTGATTTGTTTAGTTGATTTTAATGCCAAAATTAAAGTCGAGTTATCTCGCTTCAGAGATGCGATAGAGGGGTACCGCCAATATTAAAGTCCAGCTGAATTTAAATTCTCTATCGAACAAGTACCATATTGTCTAGGCGAAGACAAAGTTAACTGCCACGATTTTAATTATTAATAATTTAATTTATTTATTAATTTCCCAAATCAAATGTATTCTACAATATAAAATTAATTGGAAACAAAATAAAATATTTTTTTATAAATAATTTAATTATTCAAAAGTTACAATCTAATATTTAAAATTGAAAGATATATTAATATTCTTCAGAACTAATGATAATAGCAACAATATCTATGGTAAAAAACTAATATTCGATAGAACAAGCAATAATATCTATCAATTAAATTAAAAAAATATTTAAAATTTATCAGACGTTTGTAGTTTATTATGGATCTTACTATTTGTGGGAAATGTAGTAAGCAGATATATAATTTATTAAAAACATATTATAAATTTAAGTATTAACTAAATTTCAAATTAAACAAATGTAATTTACAAACTCTAATCTTAAAAGTTTATTTGATTATAATTAATAAATTTGTTAAATTATAAGACTAATTTAGCACTCATAAGTTATTATGTAAATAAAGACATCTATCCTTTCAAATTAATAATCTTACATTAAACTGAAATAAACTAATTTTTTTTCTTCTGATACCATATAATAAATGGTTGTATACATTAATAAGATTCTAAATTATACAAATTTTTATATAGGCTTTACTTATCCAAAATATGAGCTTCAAACTTGTCTTACAGACGAGACATAGGTTGCTAATTTATCCATAGAGATAGATTTTTATCGGAACATTGTAAAAAACCTCACTTTATGAAGTTTTGTACTTGAGTAGTTATAAGACAAAGATATAGTTAATTCTTTTTCTATCATACGTTTTATAATGTTTTATCAAAGTTATGATTTTAGATAAAGGAAGTTACTTTAGCATTTTTAAGTGAACAATAATCGATCAATTATCATGTTTTGGAGAAAATTTTAATCAACTTCTAAAACTATAGTACTAAACAATTAAATTTTATTTTAACCAAATTCAAGATTAGTTTGTTCTGACAATATAAATAAACTATCTTATCGTAATGAATTAATAATTCCTTGATTACAAATTATAAAAATAAAAATAATCAAGAATTGGAATTCATGATAGGCAATTCAAGATAAAAACATAATTTTCAGGAAAAGGATGAAAATTATTTCTTTAATAAAATTTTCAAGCTTAATATCCTTAATTATTTGATTAAGTATTTGCAATATAATAAAAAGTTTCTTAAAATATTATATTATAACAACCGGAGCTACAAAATGGAAAAAGTTCTTATATGATTAATTTTATAATTGAATATGTTA